>JACBKR010001238.1:0-45004 GCA_014218235.1 Colocasia esculenta
CAAAACATTTCATCCTCGAAATTGGGGCAAGCCTAAAAGATCCTGAGGCATGAAACGAAACACAGGGAGTAAACGTAAGACCAATGTGAATAAGCCACTAAATCTCAACACGACTTCCTCGTGGCGACAACCACCCACCAAACGCGCGCGGGCACACGAACCCGAAAAACCAACGACTCACACAACATGCTCTAAATGCACAGGTTGAGCACACAACCGAAAACCAACAGCTCGCCCCAACCACACGTGGAGCGTCCAACCAGGACGACAACCCCACAGGTGCCGAGCAACGTCAAAACTAGCATGAGCGGCAGAAAAATGCAAGCCAAAAACCGCACGGCTGCAACCACCAACAGACCCCGCTGTTGGGACCAGCCGACCAACAACCCACTTTGTCGCCAGCAAACCTGACAGAGGACGCAGTTGCAGACAGCAACATGAGAAAACACCTGAGAACCAACCACAAGTCTCAGGGGAACGGCCTCACGCTACTAGCAGCAACTAGCATCGGTCACCGGCCCAACCAAGAAGCCACGCGAGCGACGAGAACTAGAGCAATACCACGCTCGCGGAGGATTCGCAACACACAAAACGACGTCCACTGTCACCGCTAGGTCTCACCCAGACCTCCTCGTGGTCTAAGGGGCAGGAAACACACAGGAGAAACCCTCAACACGTGGAAACGACATCCACTATCACCACTAGGTCTCACGAAGACCTTCCTTGTGGTCCGACACGGACACCAAACGCACGTGGAGCCACAGACTAGGAAACCACATGCTCCACAATGCAACACATTGCAACCGAAGCATGGAAGACATTTGAGGTCAAGCCAAAACTTGGCACATCATAAAGTCAACAAACCACGTGGTCGAGTACTAGCAAGCCAATAGGCTCACTGTCACCAGACACAAGCCGACAGGAGACTCCACCATCGGCTTCCAGACTCACCAACACCACGCACAACAAAGAACCAACAAGGAGTTGGCAGCACACCCGCCACGCGCATACAAAGCTCAGTGTGTGGGTACTAGCATGCCAACCACTAGAAGGACACCAACCACATAGGAACCAAAACAGCTGTAGAGGTCGAGGACAACACTTCGATCTCAGAGGGACCCAGACCGAAGTAGGGTACCACAGCCAACACACTTGCTCCCAGAGCAAGAGGGAAACCGGGACACTGACCACGACCAAAGCTTGGCGTACCACCGATAGGGCTACCTAGACAGGGCAAAGCAACCACCCCATAGCGGTAACAGTACAACCACAAGGCACATGCCAACACAGAGTGTTCCAGAGGCGGAACGCTCAACGCCTCCAACACCAAGCAAACTCGTGAAACGACACACGAATCTCACGAACAGGCACACGACATAACACATGGTGCGATCACAAGCACCGGGAGCCACCCAAGGTACAATACTAGGTCTCCAAACGGCACAAAACCGAAACACTCACGCACGAGCACATGGTGCTACCACAAGCACCAAAACTAAGCAAAGTGCAACACAAGTGCACCAGCGGCCGAAACAACACCACGGGCTAATAGGAAGGACTCTTCACTAGAGACCCGCCAAAAGCCACACACAAAGGACCGCAAGCCTGGAAGGGCACAATAGGCCACGCCGGCCCCAGCCCTTGAGGCACAAAAACACGAAGCATCGAAAAACGCTCAAGGTGCAGCACACACAATAGCACCAACAGCCCGAGACGACACAGGGGCCACCGAAGGGGACTCTTCACCAGAGACCCACACAGAAGCACACGGGAAGCTGACAAATTCAAGATCACAACAACCATGTCGGCTCCAAACGGCACACCAAAGCACGGAGCACGACTCTGCCGCACGGGGAGCGAAAACCACAGCAACTCCCTAGCGCGCAAGAGCAAGAAGCACCACCTCTATCGCGACCGATAGAGAGGCCAAACACCAAAACGCTGACATGAAAAGCCTCCAAGGCACAAGCCGAGGCACACACCGAAATTGCACTTGCACAAGCAAGCCAAGCAAGAAATGCACAACAGAATAATACTCACGCAGCAACCCAACAGAAAATGGTACTACCTCACCCTAAACCAACAGGAACCCAATGCCCCAAATTTTCCAAACAGTAGCAAGAAACCATCATGATGACAAACAACACAAACAGGTCCACCGACCACGATGCCACAAGGAAACGACAACATGAGGGGAGCAACCAGCTCAGCCCAAAAACAACTCAAGGGAAGATGACTCCATCAGAGGGTCTCAACGATGCGCACCTTGGCAACGCAATACCACAGTGGAGCATCGCCACCCCCGAGCAATCAACGGAAGTAGAGGAAGAAGACACACACAACGAGTCTCTTCCACACGCGAGAGGGAAAAAACCACAATGCAAGACTGACACTTCCATAAGAAGCACAACCATCCAGACACCCACTACACTCACTAGACACCATCTGGGAGAGCACGCAGGGCGTGAGAAACGAAGCAAACCATCCGAGCCACGGGGACACGTAGTCCCACCAACGCAGCCAAGAAACTCAGAAACGAGCAACAAGGCGAGCTGACCAACGCAACAGCCAGACGTACGGCTAAGCGCACAACACCATGACTGACAATGCCCAAGCAGACTGTAACACAGACAGTCTAACTGGCAACAACAATAGCTCATCTCTACAGAGAGAGAGAGAGAGTAGCGACAACCAAAACAGCACGAAGCAGCTTTGGGGAGAACCTCCACCAAAAGCGCCAAGAGCCATCCTGGGAGAACCTTCACCAGAATGCACAACCCAATGACCAGACAACACAGACCATCAGAGAGAACACTGCAACAAGCAAAAGCATGCAAGCCGGTCCTGAGAGAACCTCCACCGAACCATCGAGGCACCGTTCTGGGAAAACCTGCCAGAACGCACCAGCCAAACCAACAACATACCTCAGACCCTGAGGTAGCACAACAACAACAGAAAATGAGCATGGAACAGTCTTGGGAGAAACCCTCACCAAGACAACGGAAAACGGTTCTGGGAAACCTCACCAGAACATTGGGCAACCAAGCGATGCACCTCAACCTAGAGGGCAACGTAACAGCAACCAGAAACAAGCATAACACAGTTCTGGGGAAACCTCACTTCCACCAGAACCAACATAGAAAGACTCCGGGAGCACCTCACCAGAGCTCACAACCAGCCAGCACTAGGCCAACAACAACCACAGGCAAGTGTCGCAACGCTCAACCAGCGATGCAACACGGCACATAGGACACCTGCTTAGCCCAAGCAACAACGTCGACCAAGCAGAGCACAGTGCACAACAACGCACAGACAGAAGACCACACACATAACAACCACAACACACACCCCAACCACAAAAGGGCAGCCAACAAGGTAGAGAGACACCTTCCATCGGTCCCACAGGCAACAACCCTGCATCGGTGGAGGCCACACCACACGCAGGCTCTCTCAGCACAGCGGCACACACACACCCAATTGCGTCGAAGACTACTAAGAGCACCGCGCCTGGACTTGCTTGCAAGCGTCCTCCACACGGGGAAGACCACTGCCAGCGAGTCCACCGCCAACCGTGCCACCACGGCACGAACACACCGAGCAACCACACTCGCCACGCACGCGATGCGATGCACAACAACTGCAACCCACTGCAGCGCACACACGAAACTTGCAAGGAAGCTGCACACTGTATAAAACAATTGAAAGCACAATCCTAACACTAGTCGGACGGTGTTAGCAGCGTACTAGTACCTTTCTTTGGGACACAACTATAGTTATTAACTCTTTAAAAATCACTATAGACTCCCGCTCTGATACCACTATAATGACCCGACCTCTCGGACCCCCGCCAGGGACCCCGAAGGTCGCGCCGCCACCCACCGATCGAAGACCCAGAAGGGTTAGAGAAAATAATCTAGTGAGATATGTATTGATTTGAATAACTATAACAATCTGTACAATATACAACGATCTGTACAACATGTCCCAAGCCAAAGCACAGGTACAAGAAGAAAGGTGCAGTCCTTAAGGGGCATACCCCGAGAACTTGCAAAGCACAACTCTTAACTCACTCAGGTACAAGAGCTCACAACACTCGCTCTCACTGTTGCTGACAACACACGACGCCACAGCCGCCTCCGCAACCCATCTGACACCGAGCTCCCGCGACGACGAGCCCCTAGCTGAAGGAAGTAGGTGGGTGAGCCTCGCGAAGAAGGCCCAGTAGGGATTACCAGTCCCTCACCGGCCAGAGTAGCAGGAACTCCGAAAACAGGAAACTACCCTAGAAAGCTGTAAAGCGGGGAACAGCTACAGCAGAATACTACAAAGCAGCAGAATAGAAAAGTACAACGCCACGACCACCAAGCAAGTCGAGGCACACACACGACTCCCGCAGAAAACAACGGAGTCGGGCACAAAGCGGAAGTAGCCCTCGGCACACCCACCGAGGCCACACAACAACCAGATGAGAACAATGTCTCACTGCAAGCATGGCCACCTCAGACCTCCACAAGGTCGAGGGCCCACAAGCAGAACCGCCCCAGACCCTGTACACACCACCAGGTCAGGAAACCACATGCGTTGGTGCCACCACGGACTGGCACCCAAGGACTGGACCACAGAACCGAGAGAACAGACAGAGAAACCACCAGAAGCATAGGTCCACACAAGGCCGGACCAACGACGCCCATGGAAACTAGGCACAGCAAGGCTATAACCGCCGTGCAAGCTAGGGCAATGGATAACACTTAGAAACGTCGTGAGGAAACGCCGTCACAACAACAGCAACCAAGCCACCACTGCTAGCAGCTAAGAGGGGACCTGTAGTCCACACGCTCTGCTCGCTAGCCTAGCTCCTGCCCCCGCCCCCGCGGAAGGGTGAGACAGAGCCGCCACAAAAACACACCAACGCACGCAACACCGCAGCCTGGCCAAGCCGCGGCCTCACCTGACCTCCTACGTGGCTTCTGGAACCAACGTAGAGCGAGGCAGTGAGACAAAGGACTGGCTAGCCTGCACCGAGTAGAACTCCGGCCGTCCTCGGTGCTCAGGCCTAGCCAAGAGAGCTCCACAAATGACTCAACGCCGCTGCCCAAACCACCGTTTTCCCCTCAACTCCAGAGTCCACCTCACTCGGCTGTCGACCCGAGTACGCTCGTCGCCCTGATATCTCCCTCGAAGGCGCCCGAGGATGGGGTTCCCAGGTAACGGTAACAACCTCTCAGAACAAGGACAAGCCCTCAAGTGTCTAGCACTGGGCAAACAGGCAGGTAGCACAACAAAACCACACCGAACCGCTGGCTTGTAACCACGACAAGCCCAGTAGGCGAGAAGCATGCACAAACCCTAAAAAGGGTCGTCGGCCAACCAAACACGTACGGAAAAATCCGGAGCCTCGGAACACCACCCCCCAACATGGAAACTCGTCGCTCTGCTAATAATCGATTGACTTCCGGTCAATCAATTATTAGACAGATGCGACCCTCCTGGCACCACTGCTAGGACACGGCCACGAAGGTGCCACCTTCGGTTACTGAACGCAAGGAGGTAATCTACTGCGTTCCGTACCAGAAGGTCCTAAGGGCAAAGCCTGCCCTGGGGCACACGCCGACACACAATCGGGCCCACGGAAGCACCCGAGACAACACAGGTACTGTTGTGACTCCCAAAGCCGTCACGACGCCATCGCGAAGGAGAAGGGCACCGCGACTGCCACCCTGTTGCGACGGGGCAACGCGTCATGACAGCAACCCTGTCATGACCAAAAAGCACGTCGTGATAGCGACCCTTATCGCGACCACCAACTACGTCGCGATAAGGTCGCACCCGACCGGGCCGACGCCTCTTCTGATGTCGCGATGCGCCGAGCCGTCGCGACATCAGCAGAGAGGCAGACCGACGGGATCCTTGATCCCGGGGCCACCCACGAGCTACAAACATTCCACACGGGGAAGGGGAGCATGGGGAAAGCAGTAACCACTATCTATAAACTCCGAGGGGCTCCCATCCACCCGGATCGAGAAGGGTTCAAGCAATCCCTATCTTTCAAGAAGAATGAACCACAATGGGGCCCTTCACGTCAGTTGGCCACCTCCTCCTCGCTCCACGCAAGGTCCACGATGCCACGACACCACGAACGGCCCTCCTCCTCGCCTGAAACACACAAAGGGGAGAGGGGGAGGCAGAGCACCGCCGGAGGGAGAGGGAGAAGGGAAGAAGGAGAGAGAGAGGGGGAAGGGGCGGCGGCTAAGGCTTTTAGCCTTCGGCCCCCGAGACACGACGAACCACCGCATCGCGTTAAGGACCTTAACGCGAGGGTCAACAGGACGCGACCAGAACGTGCCCCCTAGGGACGCCCGCGACCACCCGACAGGTCGTACTGGCACACTGCCACCCTGCCAAGCGTTAGACAACCGAACAGCGGAACACGACAAACGCTGTCGCGACCCGTTGACTGGTCGTGACAAGAACACGATAGGCAAGCCAGGCGCGACAAGAATGCGACGCACACCTGCGTCGTGACAAGGATGACTGTCGCGTCGGACACCCACGACGCGACACTAACGCGTTACCCAGCCTGGACGCGTTAGTGGCCAGTCATCCAGGACACCGACGAAAATCCGGGAAGCCGGTCTTACACGAAGTCTCTTGCACTAACTCTGGACCAATCAACTGCCTATCACCAGTCTCCTCCCAACATAAAGGAGATCTACAAGGCCTTCCATACAACGCCTCAAATGGAGCCATACCAATACTCGCATGAAACTGTGTTATATGCGAACTCCACAAGAGGTAAATGATGCTCCCAATCCCCTTCTAATCCAGTACACACGCTCTCAACATATCCTCGAGCGTGATAGTCCTCTGGACTGTCCATCTGTCTGGGGATGGAACGCCGAACTAAGCTTCAATTATGAACCTAATGCATCCTAAAGACCCTTCCACAACCTCAAAGTAAATCTTGGATCTCGATCCGAAATGATTGACTTCGGCACACCATGCAACCTAACAATACTACTAACATACAACCTAGCCAAGCTCTCAACTGACTGCTTCTTCTTCATAGGCAAGAAATGCGCAGTCTTAGAGAATCTATCTACAATCACCCAATTGAGTCATTGCCCTTCACTAATCTGAGCAAACCCATTACAAAATCCATAGTGACAGCCTCCCACTTCCATACTGGGATTTCCATCTTCTGCATAAGACCAGATGGTCGCTGACGTTCGGCCTTCACTTGCTGGCATACTAAACACCTGGATACAAAATCTGCCACATCCTTCTTCATGCCAAACCACCAAAATGATATCTTCAAATCTTGGTACATCTTAGTGTTACCCGGATGAATAGAGAATCTAGATCTATGAGTTTGCAAGAACATGCTCACGGACATCCACTATATCCGGAAACAAACTCGGTGATGAAATCTAATCACACCATCCTCATCACGAGCAATGCTGCCTCGCCACCCAACTCCTGGAGCCTAGGATCAGCCTTCTGCTGCTCAATCACCTCATCAAGCATAGTAGACCGAATGGACAACTGAGCTACAAAGCCTGACACAATAATGACTCTAACTCGGTCATCGCACAGGCAACATCCTCAACATCTTCCAATCCTGCTGGAGCAAAGACCTCTTCCTGCTAAGAACATCCGCTACGACATTCGCCTTTCCTGGATGATACTGAAGATCGAAGTCGTAATCCATGAGAAACTCAATCCATCTCCTCTGCCGCAAGTTTAATTCCTTTGTGAGAAGAGATACCTCAAGCTCTTATAGTCAGTGAACCTCTAAATTTGACACCATAAAGATAGTGCCTCCAGATCTTTAGTGCATGAACCACTGCCGCAAGCTCCAAATCATGAGTCGGATAGTTACGCTCATGCTCCTTCAATTGACGAGAAGCATACGCCACTACCCTTCCCTGCTGCATCAACACATAGCCTAAACTAATTCGAGACGCATCCGAGTAAATGGAAAAACCTTCTTCACCACTCAGTAAAACCAATACTGGTGCAGAAGTAGGCTTAGCCTTCAATAATTGAAAGCTACTCTCACACTCCTCAGACCATACAAACTTCACATCCTTCTTGGTTAGCTTAGTCAAAGGTGCAGCGATAGATGCAAATCCCTCAATAAATCACCGATAATAGCCTGCTAGACCAAGGAAACTACGAATCTCCGATGGGGTTCTGGGAATCTCCCAATCTAATACAGCCTGGACCTTTTCTGGATCACTGCTACACCAGCGCCGGAGATAACATGCCCAAGGAAATGAACCTCACACATCCAAAAATCTCACTTGCTGAATTTGGCATACAACTTGTGCTCTCGAAGAACTTCTAATACAACCCTCAAATGCTGACGGTGTGTGGCCTCATTGGAGAAGAATAAACAACACATCATCGATAAACACCACTACAAAACTATCTAAATAAGGCCTAAACACCCTATTCATGAGATCCATGAAAGCTACAGGGGCGTTGGTTAGACCAAAGGAAGAACCAAAAACTCATAATGTAAATAACAAGTCCGAAAGGTCATCTTAGACACATCTTCACTCCTAATCCTCAACTGATGATAGCCGAACCGTAAATCAATCTTGGAAAAGACCGATGCATTCTGTAACTGGTCAAATAGATCATCGATCCGCGATAAGGGATATTTTTTCACAGTCACTTGGTTAATCAATGCACACCTAAGTGAACCATCCTTCTTCTTACAAATATACAAGTGCGCCCCAAGGAGATACACTAGGTGAATAAATCCCTTATCTAGCAAATCCGGCAATTGCTTCCTTAACTCGGCTAACTCTGCAGGTTCCATCCGATATGGAGCCTTCGGGATAGGAGAGGTGCCCGGAAGCAACTCTATGGTAAAGTCTATCTCCCTAACCGGTGGCAATCTAGACAAATCATTGGGAAAAATGTCTGGAAACTCCCGCACTACATCAATCTCCTCAAGGTAGGTGACTGATCAGCCTTCAGTACTAATACCATGTTGGCAAGAAAGTGTCACAACCTTGCTTACCATCCTCATCGCCTTCATGGCGGAGATGACAAACCTTCCCGCTAAATTCCTTGGCAATGGATGTGAAAACTCATCCTCACCAGGAATACGGAAATGATCTTCTTCCCACGACAATCTACTAATGCATAGTTCTCCTCTAGCCAATCCAGACCAAGAATTGCATCATAGTCCTTCATCTTTAGAAAAAAGAAGCACCCATCTAAGACTCGATCCTCAATGCACACAGGTAACGACGGAATACACTCCTAGTCGATACCATTCCTGTAGGTGTGTGCATAGACAACGGAACCTCTAACTCCTCAGCCTCTAATCCAACTCTACAGCTAACTTCCTAGAAAACTGCTCAGAAATGAACGAGTGAGTGGCACCCGTATCAAACAAACCCGAGTGTGCACACCCATGAAAAGAACGTACCTTCTGTGACGTGCTCCGCCTGCTCTGCGCCCTCTCGCGCTAAGGCAAACACTCGAGCTTGGACTCGAGGCCTTCTTGGTCTTCCTGTAGCTGGCACTGCTGCTGCTGCCGCTGTTGGGGCTGGCGCTCCACGCTAGACTCCCTGCTGAAGTCTAGGGCAGTCCCCGGATTTGATGCTCACTGCTCCCGCACTTGAGGCACTTCCCTGCCAGCTTCCAGCACTCGGTACCACCTTGTGCCCTTCCATAGTGAGGGCATTCCTTCTTGTCGCTGGGCCTACTACCAGAAGACCGCTAAGAAGTTGCCTGCTAACTGCTCGTGGCCACTGGACACTGCGGTGACTGGTTACGCCGCCTTCTTCCTGTCCTGCCGCTGGAATGGAGGCGCAGACCTCTTCTGAGAAGCCTTCTTCTCCTCCAGATACTGCTCCATCTCGCCCTCCTGCCTACAAGTAGCACTAAGGGCCTCATCTAGGGTACGATGGTCAAATGCCACCAACCTTGCTCTCATTGATGGCTTAAGGCCCATCACGAACTTCTTCGCCTTCCTGCACTCATCAGCAACAATATGAGGTGCATATTTAGATAATTCTGCAAACCTGGCCTCGTACTCAAGTACAGTCATGGAGCCCTGAGTCAGAGTGAGAAACTCCTGCTCCATCTTGTCTTGAATATGCTTCGGGATGAATTTGGCCCTAAAGAGCCTCACGAACTCATCCCATGCCACCTCAACAGCACCATCCTCAAACTGGGTACATAGTAATGAGGACCACTACACATCGGCTCTCTCTTGCAACAAACCATCTATAAGCACCAATCTGGACAAATCTAGACTAGATATAATTACATGCATAATTAACTAACACATGCCTGTAGCATATAGGTGGCCAAGCTGACCTTGTCCTTCTCGACACACCTAATAGCTCAGAGAGATCTTCTCGATCTCCCTCATCCAGCTCTCCGCCAGCAATAGATCACTCTCCCCCTTAAAGAGGGTGGAGCCATCCTCCTGAACTGCTCCATGATGGAAGGTCCACCATGGTCATGCCCCTGGGGAACTGGAGCTAGAGCCTGAGCCTGCTACAACAAACAACATAATTACACATATGCAACATAGCAACATAACGATCATATAATTAAATAAAATAGACTACTCTATCTACTATTATACATGAGCCTCCAGCTGAGCCTGGAGTGCGGCCTGAGTATGCGCCTGAGTCTGCATAGCCTGCACTAGGCCTTGCATGAATACTCCATAATCTACTGGTGGTGGTGGAGGAAGTACAGTAGGACCCTAAGGTGCTGGGGTTTGCTGCTCAACCCTCTCCTCTCGCCTCTACTCATCCTCACGAGCAGGTGTACCACGCCTACCATGAGATGCCATAGCCTAAAACAATTAATCATAGTTAGAACTAAATTATTTAATCCTAACCATGTTCTTAACTATGTTTCATTCATTATTATTTATTTTCTACACATGTGGACAATTCTATAAAGACTTAGCATATTATGAAGATGATGACATATATTCATGTACAATCTCAACCTTCGCTCTGATACCAATCTCTGTAACGACCCTCCTTATACCGGTTTGATTATACCAATCCACATCGGTATAATGAACATCGTCACAGTGGGACATTTACCAACATTAACATTTGATTGAGATATACATGAATATTAAAGAGACAGTGGAAATAAATAATTATCTTATTCCATCATCCACATTCTATCCACAGTCCATATAGTGTTTAAAAGAAGTAATATGTCCACAATTACAATTCCGAAATAAATCACATTGCTCAAATGAATCACAAAAGTTACATACTATGAAAAGAAAATACAATGAAGGAATCTCCACAACAAAGCTACTCCTCTGCTCGGAGTCGCTCCTAACTATCTCCTCGGAAGAAGTGGAGACACCTGCACCTGTACGCCGAAGCAAGTATGAGTCTAATAGACCCAGCAAGCAATCCATATACATCATCCTTACACACATCATATGCATATGCTAACATCAATGGAAGTAATTAACACATGTATTATGGTTCATACAATTTAAATTACTATGCACGGAACTTATAGCATTAGAAATACATGATACATGCTTTATATTACTTACAACAATTAAGTATAAACCTATAATGTGCTTTCTACACATTTTAATTAACATGCTTAAACGATTCAAATCTCATTCAAATCATATTACAATGTATACAATTTAAGCATGGAACTACACATAAAGTAAGCATCACACCTAGCATGGATTCTATTTAAATTCTCATGAATTTAACACAATGATCACACATTTTACTTGCTGTTTTAACATAAATTAAACATATTCACAATGGTTTACACTTGTTCACATGCTAACACATTCACTTTACACTTTCACATGCTCATTACAGATTGCACATTTCACAATTCACTTACACATATTCACATTTTACACTTAGTTGCCGTGACACATAGTCCAAACCACCACTAGAAGGACAACATATACACAAACACTTATCCATCACCTAGGCAACACAGTAAGGATCTTGGTTAACTGCGCAGAACTGGGAGAAGCACTCTCACCCTAACCAGTGGTACTTGTCCATCTCCAGGATTTCATCCTAATGCCCTTAGGATATCACTCACATTGAACCTTCCCGTAGGGACTTTACTACGGTACAGTTCCACAGCCCTCTATGGTAGCAGTGTCACTAATGGCACAGTTAACACATTAACTCTTTATCCCATTCACTTACATATTCACATGCACTTAACTCACAAACATGCATTTTAACACATATACATGATCAGTTTACATGGCATGCTTTTACTATTTTCCAATGATAATGACTCTTAATACAGCCCTAAGCATGCTACTAACAAATGAATTTCACATAATTAACTTGGCATGTTTAACATGCTCGTTTTTCTCATTAAATCCATAATAGTACCTACTATTATCAAAATGCAACGAAAAGTTAATCACAAGTTCCAACAGTAAACCCATTACATGCTCATTTTTCATATTTTTCAGATCTGTAAAACAATTTTAGTAATTAAAACATGATTCAATCACATTTACCACTAAATTTAACTACTCATGGCCCACAGTAGTACAGTCATGTATATTAGTTTCAAACTTGATAACAGTCATTACGAATACATGAAAATATTATGAAACCCTAATGTGCCAAAAATCTAATTATTCAAGAATTTTCAACATTAATTCATGATCACAGTCCACTTACATAAATTTAAATAAATAAACCTATATACAGAAATTCGTCCTAGCCTCATGATGTAACCTACTGCATGTACTTGACCACATATGAAATCTACAACATGTACTTATATTCAGAAGTACAGAAAAATGTGTCCCAAAGATCAAACAAGCATTCTGTCAAAACCTGTTGAACTTGGCGGCACAGATGTTGTAATGAGCCTCCTTATACCGGTACGGTTATACCAACCCACATCGATATAATGAACACCGCTACAGTGAGACATTTACCAACAGTTATATGATAGGTTGAAATATACATAAATACATTCATATAACAACGGAAAAGAAATAGCCAAATGTAACTTCTTATTCCATCATCCACATTCTATTCACAGTCCATATATAGAAGAAAAGAAATCTAAACTTTTCATATTGAGAAATGAAATAAAAACATGTCCACAACTTTCCACTAAATAAGTACACAATCCAAAGGTAGAGCAAGTCTACTCTTATTACATACTTATGAAAAATAAAAGTACAACGCCAAGTCCAAAACAAGGTCTCCTACTCCCGCTCCGAGTCACTCCTAACGATCTCCTCGGAAGTAAGAAGTAGAAATCTCTGCACCTGTACACCGAAGCAAGAGTGAGTTCAAAAGAACTCAACAAGTAACACCAAACACACTAAACTTACATGCATCACATAACTTTCACATTTTCATACTACGCAATAACATATAAACTTGGATTTAACAATTAATTCAAGTAAACATCTTAAACATGATGTCTACACATGTTACACATGGAAATTGTCTTATACAAAACTTTCAATAACTTAAAGCCTATCACATGCTTTCTACACACTTGTCAATATATTAAACTAAGCTCATTTAACCACATTCACACCACACTGACAAGTTAAACATTAGTCATCTTAAACATGGAGTTTGTACACATAAATAAGAGACAATTTTAGCATGGTTTATAATCATTTTCACATGGATAACACATTTATACTCATGAAAAGTTTGTTGTTTTGCTATGTACATATTATAATCATTTAAGAAGTTATCAATTTACATGTTGTCACAAGAAATATATTAACACATGATCACTTACACAATTTCACAATTTACACATTCACTTTCACTTAAACACAAGTTCACATTTATTAAATGCCGTGACACATAGCACAAACCACCTTTTAGAAGGACACACACTAATCACATCACATATCTATCACCTAGGCATTACAGTGATAAATCTTAGTTACTGCGCAGAACCGGGAGAAGCACTCTCCACCCTAACCAGCGATACTTGTTCGCCTCCAGGATTTAATCCCAATGCCCGTGGGACATCACACACTAGGAACCTTCCGTGGGGACTTTACCACAGTACCGTTCCACAGCCCTCTAAGGTAGCAGTGTTACCCATTGGCACATTTACACATTTCTTAATTCCAACACACACTTAAGGCACATTTTTTTAACACATCCATTTCATGCTCACACATTTACACACTCAGTATTACCTAGCATGGTACTATTGTTCTCAGAATTTACACATTCAAAATAAATCTAATCATGCAGAATTTTGTAGATTTTAATACCAACACATTAACATACTTTAATTTATCAATATCACACATGAAATTGAAATGTATAGCTACTATCATCATTTCAATAAAAATGTTAACCAAAACCTATTACAGGTTAACCATCATGCATACAAATTTTGCATTTTTCTGAATTACACACTAATTATGAAAATTCTAACAGTGGAATTATATAGACTAAAATAACCAAACTAACATGGATTTTCATTGTTCGAATTCACAATTCATTATATACATGTATACTGTCAGTTCTAATCAAGTGCCAAATTCTAGAGATTTAACTATTTCCATATCATTTAATAGAATTTCATCACTAATTAAGCATGCTCACTGTTTTTCAGTTCAGAAATCTAAAAATTTACACAATCATCACAAAATTCCCAAATTTTAATAGCATGAACTGAAACCGATAAACATTTCACAGAATTTTTATGACACTTGGATTCCACACATATTGCACAAACGAAATTTTACAAGATTAAAACCTATTTAAGATGCATTTCAAAAATTCAGATAAATAGGGTATTCCACAGAAATTCATAAAATTTGCACAGCATGATACAATAATAGTATTTTATAGCATATCACTTTTACATTATATCCTCATACGCATAGAAATCCGAAAAAAGGTCATATAAGTCAGACATGCACACTGTTGCAGTCTGGCGAACTTGACGACATGCATGTGGCCGTCTATCAGGTTAACGGCAACAAAGATTGCCGCCAACTCAAGATCTTAACGGCAAGGGATCCTGCCATTAAGTTCTTGTCTGTGCAAAACACAGACTGAATGAAGTCTTGGTGAAATTGGGGTTCCAGGACACGAATAAAATTCCAGAAAAATACCTAGGACCTACTAGACGTATGTAAGAGTGATGTGAAAGGTTACTTGCCTCTTGGAAAATCCACAAGCACGATTTAAGCCAGAGAAGCCCTCCTCGGCCATAGCCAAAGAGTCCTCAAAACTCCCTCGATCCGAGTTTTGTGTTGATGCAGAGCGCAAATAGGTGTCATAGAAGTCTTCTCCAATGTTTAGACTCTCCTCCAGTCATGTAGAATGCTGGATGAAGCCTCCAGTCGCCGGATTTCAGAGCTCAAAGATTGGGTTTCGCACAGAGAACTAGGGATTTGACTCTAGAGCAAAAAGGGTTAGATCTGGCCGGAGATGGGGTGTTTTGTAGAGCTAGGGTCGGAGACGAAATTGGGTAAGGTTGGGTTACGTTGGGGGACGGTTTCCTAAACCAAGGGCAACATTTCCGGAGGCATTTCGGATCTGAAATCGCAACAGATCTGGGAGGTAAACGTCAACATCAATAGCTACCAAGGGCAACATTCCGGAGGCATTTCGGATCTGAAATCGCAACAGATCTGGAGGTAAACGTCAACTCAATAGCTGCCAATTCTGAGTAGGCGTCCATATGTACACACACACACACACACGAACACACACACACACTCACACACACTCACAATATATATATATATATATATAATATATATACAATGCACACATTAAAATAATACCTATTCACGCAATGTAAACAAGTAAGTACTATGCACAATAAAGTTTAAACATCGATGGCATACATTATACACATATAAGCAATCATCCAAAGATGAAAAAAATCAAGCCTTACACCCTCTCCCCCTTAAAGAAACTTCGTCCTCGAAGTTGGACTGACACTACTCAAACAATTGAGGATATTTCTTCTTCATTGCATCCTCAAGCTCCCAAGTAGCCTCCTCTCGCGAGAAGTTATGCCATAAGACTTTCACCGACGCAATACTCTTGTTCTGGAGATGCTGAACCTTCCAGTCAAGAATGGACACTGGTTGCTCCACATAGGAAAGATCTAGCTGGATCTCCACTGGCTCGTGACTAATAATATGAGATGGATCTCTAACATACCTCCTGAGCATAGATACGTGGAAAACAGGATGAACACTAGCTAACGCTGGGGGTAAAGCTAGCTCATATGCCACGTGCCCAATCGTCTAAGAATCTCATACGGGCCAATGAATCTAGGACTTAACTTACCATGCCTGCCAAATCTAACCACACCACGAGTAGGTGAAATCTTTAAAAAGACATGCTCACCTACCTCGAACTCAAAATCCTTCCTCCTGTTGTTGGCATAACTCTTCTGTCTATCTTGTGCCGCAACAAGCCTCTTCCTAATCAACTGGACCTTATCCGAAGTCTCCTATACTAACTCCGGACCGATCAACTACCTATCGCCTGTCTCCTCCCAACATAAAGGAGATCTGCAAGGCCTACCATACAATGCCTCAAATGGAGCCTATACCATACTCGCATGAAAACTGTTGTTATATGCGAACTCCACTAGAGGTAAATGGATCTCCCAATCATCTTTCCAATCCAAAACACACGCCCTCAACATATCCTTGAGCGTCTGGATAGTCCTCTCGGACCGTCCATCTGTCTGGGGATGAAACACCGAATGAGCTTCATGCGAGTAACCATTTACCTCTAGTGGAGTTCGCATATACAACAGTTTTCATGCGAGTATTGGTATGGCTCCATTTGAGGCATTGTTGGTAGGCCTTGCAGATCTCCTTTATGTTGGGAGGAGACAGGCGATAGGTAGTTGAGCGTCTGGATAGTCCTCTCGGACGTCCATCTGTCTGGGGATGAAACACCGAACTGAGCTTCAGCTCCGAACCTAACGCATCCTGAAGATCCTCCACAGCCTCGAAGTAAATCTCGGATCTCGATCCGAAATGATCGACTTCGGACACCATGCAATCTAATATGCTACTAATATACAATCTAGCTAAACTCTCTACTGACTGCTTCTTCTTCATGGGCAAGAAGAAATGCGCGGTCTTCGAGAATCTATCTACCACTACCCAAATCGAGTCATTACCCCGTCTAGATCGAGGCAAATCCGTAAAAAAATCCATAGTGACAGCTTCCCACTTCCATACTGGGATCTCCATCTTCTGCATAAGACCAGATGGTCGCTGCCGCTCGGCCTTAACTTGCTGGCAAACTAGACATCTAGACACATACTCCGCTACATCCTTCTTCATGCCAGACCACCAAAAAGATCTCTTCAAATCCTGGTACATCTTAGTGTTACTCGGATGAATAGAGAATCTATACCTATGAGCCTCTGCTAATACATGCTCACGGACATCTACGATGTCTGGAGCATAAACACGGTGATGGAATCTAATCACGCCATCCTCATCACGAGCAATGCCTGCCTTGCCCACAACTCTTGGAGTCTAGGGTCGGCTTTCTGTTGCTCGATCACCTAATCCAACACTGAAGACCTAATGGACAACTGAGCTACAAAAGCCTGGCACAATGATGGCTCTAACTCAGTCATCGCACATGCTGCATCCTCCAACATCTTCCAATCCTGCTGGAGAGATGACCTCTTCTTGCTAAGGGCATCTGCTACAACATTCGCCTTTCCAGGATGATACTGGAGGTTGAAGTCATAGTCCTTTAGGAACTCAATCCATCTTCTCTGACTAAGGTTTAATTCCTTTTGGGAGAAAATGTACTTTAGACTCTTGTGGTCAGTGAACACCTCAAATCTGACACCATAAAGATAGTGTCTCCAGATCTTCAGTGCATGAACCACTGCCGCAAGCTCAAGATCATGAGTCGGATAGTTTCGCTCATGCTCCTTCAACTAGCGAGAAGCATACGCTACTACCCTTCCTTGCTGCATCAATACATAGCCAAGGCCAATCCGAGACGCATCCGTGTAGATAGCAAAACCCTCTACACCACTCGACAAAACTAACACAGGAGCCGAAGTGAGCTTAGTCTCCAATAACTGAAACTACTCTCACACTCCTCGGACCAAACAAACTTCACTCCCTTCCTGGTCAGCTGAGTCAATGGGGCGGCGATGGATGAAAATCCCTCAATAAATCGCGATAATAACCCGCCAAACCAAGAAAACTCTGAATCTCCGAAGAGTCTTGGGAATCTCCCAATCCATAACAGCCTGGACTTTCACTGGATCCACTGTTACACCAGCACCGGAGATAACATGCCCAAGGAAATGAACCTCGCACAACAAAAATCGCACTTGCTGAATTTTGCATATAGCTTGTGCTCTCGGAGAACTTCTAACACTACTCTCAGATGCTGACGGTGTGTGGCCTCATCCAGAGAATAAACCAACACATCATCGATAAAAACTACGACGAAACTATCTACATATGGTCTAAACACCCTGTTCATGAGATCCATGAACGCTGCAGGGGCATTGGTCAACCAAAAGGAAGGACCAAAAACTCATAATGTCCATAACGGGTTCTAAATGCCGTCTTGGACACATCCTCACTCCTAATCCTCAACTGATGATAACCAGACCGCAAATCAATCTTAGAAAAGACTGATGCACCTTGCAGCTGGTCAAACAGATCATCAATCCGAGGTAAGGGATACCTTTCTTCACCGTCACTTGTTTAGCTTTCTATAATCAATGCATAACCTAAGTGATCCATCCTTCTTCTTCACGAATAAGACAGGTGCGCCCCAAGGGAAACGCTTGGGCGAATAAATCCCTTATCTAACAAATCCTGTAACTACTTCCTTAGTTCAGCTAATTCCGCAGGTACCATCTGATAAGGTGCCTTCGAGATAGGAGAGGTGCCTGGAAGCAACTCTAAAGTGAACTCTATCTCTCTAGCCGGTGGCAAACCAGATAAATCATCAGGAAAAACATATGGAAACTCTCGCACTACATCTATCTCCGCAAGAGAAGGGGACTCATCAGCCTTGGGTACTAATACCACGCTGGCAAGAAAAGCGTCACAACCCTTGTTCACCATTCTCATCGCCCTCATGGCAGAGACGACAAACTTCCCTGCCAAGTTCCTTGGCAAAGGATGAGAAAATTCATCTTCACCGGAATGCGGAAAACGATCTTCTTCCCACGACAATCTACTAACGCATAGTGCTTCTCTAGCCAATCCAGACCAAGAAGCATCGTAGTCCTTCATCTTTAGCAAGAAGAAACACCCTTCTAGGACTCTATCCTCGATGCACACCGTAAAGACGGAATACACTTCCTAGTCGATAAGTACCCAGAGTGTGTGACCAAAGGGACTTCTAAATCCTCAGACTCTATTCCTGACTCTAAGGTTAACTGCCTAGCAAAATGCTCGAAATGAACGAGTGGGTAGCACCCGTATCGAACAAAACCCGAGCATGCACACCTAAGAACAAAACCGTACCTTCGGTGACATGATCTGCCTGCTCGGCGTCCTCACGAGCTAACGCAAACACTCGAGCTGGGGCTCGAGGTCTCCCTGGTTGTCCTGTCACTGGCGCTGCTGCTGGGGCTGGTGCCGCTCCACGCTGACCTCCCTACTGCAGTCTGGGACAATCCTTGATCCTATGCTCACTGCTCCCGCACTTCAAGCACTTCCCCGCCAACTTCCAACATTCTGTACCACCATGTGCCCTCCCGCAATGAGGACACTCCTTCTGGCCACTAGGGGAACGCTGAGAAGGTACCTGATTGCTTCTCGATGCCACGAGATGCTGCGGTGACTGAAAAGCCGCCTTCTTCCTCTCCTGCCTCTGGAAAGGAGCTGCATGCCTCTTCTGAGAAGCCTTCTTCTCCTCCAAGTACTGCTCCATCTCTCCCTCCTGATGACATGCCGCACTGAGCGCTTGCTCGAGGTTACGATGGTCGAAAGCCACCAACCTCGTCCTCAGCGATGGCCTCAGACCCATCACGAATTTCTTCGCCTTCCTGCGCTCATCAGCTACAATATGAGGGGCATACTTCGATAGCTCGACAAACCTGGCCTCGTACTCCAGTACTGTCATGGAGCCCAGAGTCAACGAGAGGAACTCCTGCTCCATCTTGTCCTGGATGTGCTCCGGAACAAACTTGTTCGGAAAAGCCTCACGAACTCATCCCAACCAATCTCCACAGCACCATCCTCGAATCTGGTACGTAACAATGAGGACCACCACACGTCGGCTCGCTCCTACCAAAACCACCATAAGGACTAACCAACATAATCTATAATTAAAGAAATAACCACCGGATTAATTTACACATACCTCAGCATATATGTGGCTAAAGTGACCTTGTCATCCTCAGCACACCTAATAGCCCGAAGATCTTTTCGATCTCCCTCATCCAGCTCTCAGCAAGTAACGGGTCGCTCTCCCCCTTAAAAGAGGGTGGCGACATCCTCTTGAACCGTTCCATGATGGAGGGTCCACCATGGTCCTGAGCCTGGGGAACTGGCACTTGAGCCTGCATAGCAAACATCATAAGCATCACACATTCACAACATGGCAACATAATAACATGAAACCAAATAAGACAGACTACTCTATCTATCATTCTAACCTGAGCCTGCTGAGCCTCCAGCTGAGCCTGGAGTGCAGCCTGGGTGTGGGCCTGCGTTTGCATGGCCTGCACTAAACCCTGCATGAACACTCCATAGTCTACTGGTGGCGGTGGGGGAAGCACAGGACCCTAGGGTGCTGGGGCCTACTGCTCACCATGATCCTCACGCCGAGGCTCATCTCTCCTCTGCTCACCCTCACGAGCAGGAACACCACACCTACCACGCAAAGCCATACCCTGCAAAATGATTATTCACAATTTAGAACTAGACTATCTAATTTCTAACTATTTACTTATCTATGTGGACAATCTACATAGACTTAGCATACAATGAAGATGATGATATGTGCATATTTATGTACAATTTCAGCCTAATTCTCTGATACCAATCTCTGTAATGACCCTCCTTATACCGGTACGTTATACCAACTCACATCGATATAATGAACGCCGCTACAGTGGGACATTTACCCAACAGTTATACGATAGGCTGAAATATACATAAATACATTCACATAACAGCGGAAAAGAATAGCCAAATGTAACTTCTTATTCCATCATCCACATTCTATTCACAGTCCATATATAGAAGAAAAGAAATCTAAACTTTTCATAACTGAGAAATGAAATAAAAACATTGTCCACAACTTTCCACTAAATAAGTACACAACCCCAAAGTAGAGAAAGTCTACTCTTATTACATACTTATAAAAAATAAAAGTACAACGCCAAGTCCAAAGCAAGGTCTCCTACTCCCGCTCCGAGTCACTCCTAACGATCTCCTCGGAAGAAGTAGAAATCTCTGCACCTGTACGCCGAAGCAAGAGTGAGTTTAAAAGAACTCAACAAGTAACACCAAACACACTAAACTTACATGCATCACATAACTTTCACATTTTCATACTACGCAATAACATATAAACTTGGATTTAACAATAATTCAGTAAAATCTTAAACATGATGTCTACACATGTTACACATGGAAATTGTCTTATACAAAAATTTCAATAACTTAAAGCCTATCACATGCTTTCTACACACTTGTCAATATATTAAACTAAGCTCATTTAACCACATTCACACACACTTACAAGTTAAACATTAGTCATCTTAAACATGGAGTTTGTACACATAAATAAGAGACAATTCTAGCATGGATTTTATAATCATTTTCACATGGATAACACATTTATACTCATGAAAAGTTTGCTATTTTGCTATGTACATATTATAATCATTTAAGAAGTTATCAATTTACATGCTGTGGCAAGAATTCATATTAACACATGATCACTTACACAATTTTACAATTTATACATTCACTTTCACTTAAACACAAGTTCACATTTATTAAATGCCGTGACACATAGCCCAAACCATCTTTTAGAAGGACACACACTAATCACATCACATATCTATCACCTAGGCATTACAGTGATAAATCTTAGTTACTGCGCAGAACCGGGAGAAGCACTCTCCACCCTAACCAGCGATACTTGTTCGCCTCCAGGATTTAATCCCAATGTCCGGGACATCACACACTATGAACCTTCCCGTGGGGACTTTACCACAGTACCGTTCCACAGCCCTCTAAAGTAGCAGTGTCACCCATTGGCACATTTACACATTTTTCTTAATTCCAACACACACTTAAGGCACAATTTTTTAACACATCCATTTCATGCTCACACATTTACACACTTCAGTATTACCTAGCATGGTACTACTGTTCTCAGAATTTACACATTCAAATAAATCTAATCATGCAGAATTTTGCAGATTTTAATACCAACACATTAACATACTTTAATTTATCAATATCACACATGAATTGAAATGTATAGAAACTGTCATCATTTCAATACAAAATTTTAACCAAAAACCTATTACAGGTCCATCATGCATACACATTTTCGTATTTTTTGAATTACACACTAATATGAAAATTCTAACAGTGGAATTATATAAGACTAAAATAACCAAACTAACATGGATTTTCATTGTTCGGATTCACAATTCATTATATACATGTATACTGACAGTTCTAATCATGTGCCAAATCTAGAGATTTAACTGTTTCCATATCATTTAATAGAATTTCTTCACTAATTAAGCACGCTTACAGTTTTTCAGTTCAAAAAATCTAAAAATTTACACAGTCATCAAAAAATTCCCAAATTTTAACAGCATGAATTGAAACCCATAAACATTTCACAGAATTTTGATGACACTTGGATTCCACACATATTGCACAAACGAAATTTTACAAGATTAAAACCTATTTAACATGCATTTCAGAAATTTCAGATAAATAGGGTATTCCACAGAAATTCATAAAATTTGCACAGCATGATCCAATAATAGTATTTTATAGCATATCACTTTTACATTATATCCTCATATGCAGAAATCTGAAAAATAGGTCATATAAGTCAGACATGCACACTGTTGCAGTCTGGCGAACTTGACGGCATGCATGTGGCCGTCTATCAGGTTAACGACAACAAAGATCGCCGCCAACTCAAGATCTTAACGGCAAGGGATCCTACCGTTAAGTTCCTATCTGTGCAAAACACAGACTGAACGAAAATTTTGGTGAAATTGGGGTTCCAGGACACGAATAAAATTCCAGAAAAATACCTAGGACCTACTAGACGTATGTAAGAGTGATGTGAAAGGGTTACTTGCCTCTTGGAAAATCCACAAGCAATGATTTAAGCCGGAGAAGCCTCCTCGGCCAGAGCCAAAGAGTCCTCAAAACTCCCTCGATCCGAGTTCTGTGTTGATGCAGAGCGCAAATAGGTGTCGTAGAAGTCTTCTCCACGTTTAGACTCTCCTCCAATCTTTGTAGAACTCCGGATGAGCCTCCAGTCGCCAGATTCAGAGCTCAAAGATTGGGGTTTCGCACAGAGAACTAGGGTTTTGACTCAAGAGCCAAAAGGGTTAGATCTGGCCGGAGATGGGGTGTTTTATGGAGCTAGGGTCGGAGACGAAATTGGGTAAGGTTGTGTTACCGTTGGGGGACGGTTTCCTAAACCAAGGGCAACATTTCCGGAGGCGTTTCCGGATCTGAAATCGCAACAGATCTGGGAGGTAAACATCAACATCAATAGCCGCCAATTCTGAGTAGGCGTCCATCGATGTGGCCGCTGATTTATGGTCAACGTCAACTGATGTTGACGCCACTAGCCGCCAGAACAGAACTTAAAACTGTAGAAATTCTATGTACACAACACACACACACATATATTATATCTAATCTACAATGCACACATTAAAATAACCTATTCACGCAATGTAAACAAGTAAGTACTATGCACAATAAAGTTTATACATCGATGGCATACATTTATACACATATAAGCAATCATCCAAAGATGAAAAAAATCAAGGGCCTTACAGATGTTGCCGCCAACATGGGTTAACGACACAATTTGTTGCTGCTTACCCTGGATCTTAACGACACTAGATGTTGCCGTTAAGTTCCTGTCTGCAGAAATGCAGACTGAATGCATAAAGCAATGGTGAATGGGGGTTCCAGGACATGAGGAAAAAATCTATAAAAATTCCTGGGACCTAGAAGACATGTGTAGGGATAGAGTACAAGGGTTACTTGCCTCACAGAGAATGCTAGATGTGATTAATTGCCGGAGAACTCTCCTCGGCCAAGCCAAGAAGCCCTCCAATCTCCCCTCGATTCGGCTTCGGTGTTGATGGATGAAGCATGCCGGAGTTGGGGAAGCTTTACTGATGTTCCAAGTTCCTTCCAGTCGATGTAGATCACCCAGAAACACACCAGTCGCCAGATCCAGAGCCTCAAAGTTTCAGGTTCGCACAAAGTTTCTAGGGTTTGACCAAAGAGCCAAAAGACCTATTCTGGCCGCAAGATGATGTTTTTATACAACCTAAGGGTCGGGTCACGCACTTAGGGCAGAATCCTACCGTTGGGCGATGGTTTCCTAAACAGGGGCGAAGAAATTGCGGATGTTTCTGGATCAGAAACTGTAAAATTTTGGGGAAATAGACGTCCACATTTCTGACCGTCTACCGGGAGTTGGCGTCGATCGATCTGGACGTCGACTACCCTCTAACGTCCATGCATGTTGACGTTAACATGCACTTCGGCCAGAATCCAAAAATGCAGTAAACCATGCTTACACTATGTACATACATGCAATGTATAACATATAACTTAAATACTATCTATACAATGTAAATAAAACAACATGTATGTAATAAACATATATATACATATGTACAACAATATTCAAGTAAATATGTACAAAATAATTACATACATATATACATTGCAATATACACAAGGCATCTAACAACACATGATCAAAATAAAAGGCAAAATTCGAGGGCCTTACACCTGAGGTCTGTTTGATGGCTTAAAAGCAGTCAACCCATGAAAAAGCTATAACTACATGAAGGTTATTCTAATTGCTCTTTAATGAAATGACCTATTCATGCAACTAGTGATTTGTTCATCTTACTGTTCTATCTTGCTAAAATGATAATTGTTATCTTAAAATATTGCAAACCATGTCTAGTTAAATGTATAGTTCATCTCATGTCATCATGTTAATTGCTTTCCGCAAGTTTGAAACCGATGGATTGTGGATCAAGACACGTGTTCACTACACACTTGCACATATAGGCAGCCCTTTCTTAGGGGACTGGAAGCTCTCTGTTGGTCATTCTGTATCGACAGACAAGCGACCTTTCCTCTAAGACCTCCGTAATTCTCCATGCTCTGTGGATTCCCTCATGGAGACCGAGTTGGTTGTACCATTGAAGTTCCCTAGAGATAGCGTGCACTTCCTCTCTCATCTGTTCTCGTGAGTGTGATTTATAATCTAAACTTAAGCCATTAATGTAAAGAGCGAACTAAAGTATAAATTGCGCCGTTATGCTACAAAAATTATCTCTTGACTATTGTATCATAAAATCATGTTCACATTACTAGCTACTTGTTCTCATCATCATCATGAACATGACATTACAATTGCTTACATCTTGAAACTCTTATTGGCCATTAATGACTGTGGGTACCTACATTTAAAATATAGTGAGATTCTGATCGGGCACGGAGAGTGTCCAAGGGCTCCAGTCTAGCCCTAATGACGGAGAGTCATAAATATACTGTTAACCATGGGGTATAATGATTACTGGCGTTGCATTTGCACTGGGAGTACTTGCTTGTTGAATGCTAGATATAATAACCATACACATGTCCTAGTGTGCATTTCAAGGTGGATCTTTCCTTGGTGTACATTAGTGTCTTCGTGCTTGATTAGTGTTACATGATCCTGCTCGTACTTGCTTGCGTGCGTGATATGGCCATCCTACAATTATTGCAATTTAAGTGATATCTTGCGTGCTTGTTACATGCCACACTATTGATAATCTCATGCTCATTATATCGTTCTAGATCTTGCTCTATCATGTTCAATCTATCTAGCTTGTTCAAGTATCATGTTTAATGAGTTTTATTCGTACATGCATATCTTGACAATCGTACTTATATCATTGCCCGCACATTGAGATATAAATCACACTGGGCTAGTTTGCTCATTCCCTACTTTTAACCATTCTAGGTGACTATGAAATTCAAGAAGATGAGCAAGTCGAGGATGAGAATGCGTCCGAGTGATGGGCATCCAACACTTGAGTCTATCTATAGTTTGTTTGTTTGGAGTGTTAGATTCATGTAGTAGGTATGAGGAATCAATGTACTTTTCCTTTTATTGAGTCTTAGTTTTGTTATACAATGTTTAAGAGTTGTATTAGTTCCCTTTGATACAATGAGATGAGATATGAATACAATTTCAATTGAGTTCAATATTTGGGACCTATTATGATGTTGTGTTGGTATACGTTTAGTGCTTGCTAGCTAGAGACTTATTTGCCGACTGTTCACGTCTCAGAATATCGACTCGAATTATCAGAATATTATCCGCTACATAATTCTCGAGATGTGACACATGAAGTCTGTCAACAGGACAAAATTGAAATTTCCTCCATTAAGGGACACTCTGGTAAGTCTTCAATAAAATCCTGTAAGTCAAAGTTGATTTTTATGAATAGTCCTAAGTCCATATTGATTACTGTTTTAACTTTAAATGATTGCTAAGCATATCGACATTGATTGCTGTTATAATAACATAACAATTACTGAACACCTCATATTGATTGTACTTCACAAATCGATTACCTTTACATATCGATTGCCTTCTCATATAGATTGCCTTCAGGCATCCACACATCGATTATAGTTAAGTTGCACATTGATTGCCTTATCATATCGATTGCCTTCAGACATCGATTATAGTTAAGTAGAACATCGATTACCTTCACACATCGATTACAGTTAAGTTGCATATCGATTGCCTTATCATATCGATTGCCTTTAGGCATCAACTATAGTTAAATGGCACATAGATTAACTTCAAACATCAATTAAAGTTAAGTTGCATATCGATTGCCTTTATCGTATCGATTGCCCCTAGCATATCGACTGTTGTCTCAGATCGATTATCTTTAAATTTCGATTGTCTTTCGCATAACGATTGTCCTTGAAGAAGTCATATCGATTGTATCTGTAACACCCCGAAAATTAGTGATTTAAAAAATTTTAGAAATAAAGGGGGATAAATAAATTCCGCAATTATCGGAATGATAAAACTTACGTACTATTATCGTACGAGAGAAAACACATCGGAAAATTCCGTAAACTTACGTACTATTATCGTACGAGAGAAAACACATCAGAAAATCCGTAAAAATTATAAGTCAACCCCAATATTGTCCCTAAGTGTTCCACGAAGGAATTCGTGCAACGAAAAATCTGATTGGTCGAGTGTACGTCACACGTGACCAAGTTACCCGAGCTAGGAAACTAAGTCGGAAAATTGTTAAACGGAAAACTGACCCAACCATAATTAAATAAACATATTGAGAGACTTCCAATATCATGTATTAATAACCCATTAACCAGATTGGGCCAATGGAGCACATTTGGCCCAAGGATAAAATTGGGACAAAAATACTCAGAAATTCGTGTATGTAATTATGCAATAATTAGGGAGGGCAATTTAGGGTTAAAATTAGGGTGATTAGTCATGTAAGGTAAGCCATAACAGGACCCAACCCTAAGAGGAGGTTTCCTAAACCTTTGCTACCTCCTTTGGGTGAGAGAATCCCAGATTTTTGGAAAGTAGGAAGCAGAATTCGCGCAGCCCCCTTTCCTAGTCCCATTGGGACATGAATTAGAACTCTAAAACTATAAGGACTCCTCACAAACATTTAGGGAAGGGTTAGCAACAGTTGGGGTCGTGAGTAGCAAGGTTGGAGCACTGGAGGAGTGGAGACACGGCTGGGAAAACATGGTCTTCCTCAACCTCGCTCTGATCAACCCAGAAATCTGCAGAGAGTTATATAGCATTCAAAGGTAGGTGTTCTCGGGCTAAGATTATAGAAAACCAACACCATCATTAGGGTTCTTCTAGTCTAGGTCATTTGCACTTGGTTTGACTAATTTTCTTGAAGTATACATTGTGTATTTGTAGTTGTCCCTAAGTCTCGCACAGTTAGGGCTTTTCCTGTTCTTCTTATTATGCATGTGCTTTAATGCTGAATTAGACTAAACTTCCTTCATGAAAGTTCTTCTACTTGTAGTCACGATCATCTTTTATGTTGGACATTTTATCCAAATTCTTTCGTTAGAGAGTTATAGGCATGGTAAGAGAGTCACTGCATGATACTACGATTTCAGGCTGCACATAGCTTTATGTTCTTCATATATTTCTCGGGATTTGAGACCGAATTAGATCAAACCCCAAACATACAAGTTCTTCTACTAGTTGTCCTCATCATATTCCATGTTGAACATTTTGTCTAAATGTCATTCGTTAGAGAGTTATAAGAGGGGAAGTAAATTGCTGCATGAGACGTGTTTTCGGGTTACACTTGACCTATATGTTTTCTGGGAAGGCCTCTAGTGTCGCACTACTTGATCTAGTGTCGACACACTGTCACAAATTAGCCAAAAGGTGTTCTGGAAGGCCTCTAGTGTCGACACTACTTGATCTAGTGTCGACACACTATCCCTTACTGGCACAATAGGTTTCTGGGAGCTGTGTCTCTAGTGTCGACACTACTTGATCTAGTGTCGACACTACTTGACCAGTTCTGCATTATTTTGCCTTGTGTTGAAGCATTGGTCGACACCAGTAAGGGTGTGTCGACACTACCCTTGCAAAAAATTGCATATCTTGGGTCTGATCATTACATGATGTCTATTAGCATGTGCATGATGTTATATAGTATGCATGGACCTAAAAGAAATCAACCCATTGAAAAATGGTAATGATACGAATATGATTCTAATGTGTAAATGTGATTACCTTATGTTCATTGGATTATCTTGTGATATTGCCTATTGTCAATTGAAATGATAAGAATTGTTATGAATGGGGATGAATACATTTAGTATGTACTTCTTAGTGAAGTTAATATCATGAATTGCATATGAGTTTCAATAGTTACATGCTTTCCGATGTTCCATTAATTATTTGTCCATACGCATACATGCTAGGAAAGATCCGTGACTCTCCCTTACACATTTGCACGAATAGGCACACCCTTCTTGAGGAATTGGGAGCTCTCTGCCGGTTATTCTGATTGGTAGACTAGCGACCTTTCCTTAAGACCTCCGTAAGTCTCCGCTCTCTATGGATTTCCACATAGATGCCGAGCTGGCTGTACCATGAAGTACCCTGGAGATAGAAAGCACATGTCCTGCATACGATCTGCCTTTAAAACATCCTCATGTCAAGACATTAATGGATTATGAAACATGATACGTCGTTATCTGCTTTTTGTTATCTTGAGCTATTTGTCATACCTTGACTCTATGAATGATCATGTTCCTTTACTATGAGCTTGCATTGAAACTCTGTGGCCATAATATGAATATGTTTGTTCGGCACAACGTGGAACTTCAGTCCATTTGACCAATGCCTGTGCAATAGGGGCCCTGTCTGGTCCTGGGGAGGATCGCCCCAACGTACTTATTAACCGCGGGAGTATGGACTTGTGGTGCGTGGCATGGCACTGATACTATAAGAAAGAGTTGTGAAAATTGTGCCTTTGTTTGATATGATAAGTTTGATTTGATATGATATGATAGATTTGATATGATAAGTTTGATCATGTGAACATGATATCTGTATGAATATGGCCAATCTCTTTTGATACGATTCTACTCTTGAATATCTGTCCATTGTATATGCAACTCGACATTTGATTTGAAATGATATCTGTTCTACTCTGCTATTCAATCTGTTAGTATTGCATGCATGTCATCATATACATGTTCATATCTTGCCTAATAAAATGTTAATCACGTATATTAGTGCCCGCACAATATTGAGATGTAAATCCTACTGAGCTAGTTCGCTCACCCTATCATCCTGCCCTTTTCAGGTAGTGATGAGGAACCAGTGGAGTCCGATGGGGCCGGGCAAGAGTGATGAGCACCCGCTATATGAGGAGTTGACAGTTTAGAAATAGACATTTGAGTAGTCGATGTATTAGATAAACATTGTTATTTGAATAATGAACCCTTTTCAGTGAGTTCTTTCTATGTAAGGTTTTAACTAGTGGATTGAAATGGAATAAGAGTACCTTTGATGACTTATATGATCTAAAATGTGTGGTTTTATATGTAATTGTTACTCTGCATTACTCAACTGTGATACGTCTATTTGTATCGTTCACGGCCTCCGGTTTTATATTCCGCTGCTAAATATCGGGCCGTGACAGTTGGTATTAGAGCCTTAAACTTTAGGATCTAAGGTAATAGGAACTTAGAATGAAACTAGGTCACACGAGTCCAAATCTGTCGTACCTAATGTGGGCTTGGGTAAACCATGGGAATGAAGTCACATGTGATATATTTAGATGATTGACTATATATTATCTTGAAGGTACTTATTACCTCAATGGCCGCTGAACGTGCCCAGGCTAGGACATGCAACAACAATACAGAACTTGACTCAGGCTATCATGCAAGCCACCCAGGGTGGAGGTAACCGCGGAGCCATTGATCTCCATTGGAATTTTTCGAAATATGGATCCGCCTAGGTTTGAAGGGAGTACTGACCCAGATGTTGCTGAACACTGGTTTAAGGAAATTGAAAGGATATTCAGGGTCATGCAATGCATAGACCAAAACAAAGTACTACTGGCGACTTTCCAATTGGAAAAGGATGCTAGAGCATGGTGGAGTCGGTAGAAGCAACACTGAATGGCCAACAACTAACATGGGCTCAGTTCATTGAGCAATTCAACACCAAGTACTTTTCTGAGAGGGTCTAGGAACAGAAAGCAGCCGAATTTGCGGCTTTGAAGCAGAGAGGACTCAATGTGGCCGAGTACGAGGCCCAATTCTCTCATCTGTCCCGATATGCTGTTCACTTGATTAGGACAGAAAGGATGAAGGCAAAACGCTTTCTGAATGGCTTGAGGCCCCAGTTCATCACTCAACTGGCGCCAATGGACATTCAAACCTATGCTGAAATGGTAAAGAAGGCTCAGTTACTGGAAGATGCCATGGAGAATGCTGAAAGAATTAAGGGAAAATCCGTGAAAAGGGAGCTAGTGTCTTCTACAGGAAGGTTCAACTGACCATTGGGAAGAAGAGCCCCAGTGGTGGAGTAAATGAACCAGCTGATAAAAAGCCAAAGGAGTTAGGTAAGTAGATAGTAGTGACAACGGGAGAAAGGTGCAAACACTGTGACAAAGCTAGTCACCGGTCTGAACAATGCTGGAGAGCGCAAGGGAGATGCCTACGCTGTGGGAGTCGTGACCACAGGATCTCGGACTTCCCAATGCTGAAAGAACAAGCCCCTCAGGACAGGCATCCTAATGGACAGAAGAGGCAAGGCCGCTTGCAAGCTATTCAAGAACCTGAAGCTGCTGAAGAAGGATGTATTGTGGAAGGTACACTTACTATTCTTTCCCGACCCGCATATGTTCTCTTTGATACGGGAGCTACGCATTCCTTTATATCTCAACATTGTTGATACCCTACCTGTGAAACCCGTCCCAATGAAATCCAGAATAGTTGTGTCACACCGATTGGTCCTGGCACCGATCTTACAAACCATATGCCATCTAGTGAAGTGTTGATTGAAACCCAAAACCTACCAGCAAATTTAATATGTGTGGATATGGAGGGGTATGATGTAATACTGGGAGCAGACTGGTTGTCTGAACATGGGGCTAGTATCAACTGCAGGAGAAGTCGGGTAACCTTTAGCCATTACCCAAAACTAGTGTTCACAGGGGATAGAAACCACAGGAGATTGTCACTTATCTCTACGCTTCAAGCCAAAAGGAATGAGGAAAGGTTGTATGGCCTTTCTTGCTGCTGTTGTCATCACAAAGAAGGAAGTCAAAGTTGAGGACATTCATGTTGTCAGCGAATACGCTGATGTTTTTCCCGAATCTTGCCAGGATTCCCCCTGAGCGAGAGGTTGATTTTACCATCGAATTGGTCCCTGGAGCAGCACCAGTATCTAGGGCACCATATAGAATGTCCCCCGCAGAACTGAAAGAATTAAAAGAGCAATTGATGGAACTGTTAGAGAGGGATTCATCCGACCAAGTACATCACCATGGGTGCACCTGTCCTCTTTGTCAAGAAGAAAGATGGGTCAATGAGCTGTGTATAGACTACAGGCAACTAAACCAGTTAACCATCAAAACAAATATCCCCTGCCAGAATTGATGAGTTGTTTGATCAATTATCTGGAGCTAAATACTTCTCTAAAATAGATCTCAGATCCGTATCACCAATTTAGGATCAAAGGAGAAGACATTCACAAGACAGCCTTCCGAAGCAGGTATGGGCATTATGAATTTATTGTTATGCCTTTCGGACTAACAAATGCCCCTGCAGTTTTCATACTGTTGATGAATAGCATTTATCGCCCATATCTTGATAAATTTGTGGTGGTATTCATCGATGATATATTGATCTATTCCAAGACAAAGGAAGAGCATGAGGAGCATTTGAGGATTTCATTACAGATTTTAAGGGAGAATAAATTATATGCCAAGCTAAGTAAATGTGAATTCTAGCTTGAGGAGGTATCCTTTTTAGGGCATGTGGTAACCAAGGATGGTATCGCTGTTGATACATCAAGGTTGAGGCTGTACTGAAATGGGAAAGACCGAGAAGCGTCACAGAGATCGGAGCTTTCTAGGATTAGCAGGATATTATTGAAGGTTTATAAATGATTTCTTAAAGATTGCAGTGCCATTAACCAAGCTGACCCGGAAGGAAAATCTTTTGTGTGGACCGATGAATGTGAGAAAGCTTTAACAACTTGAAGAAGTGTCTGACTACTGCTCCTGTCCTCGCCCTACCCACTGAAGAGGGGATTTGAAATTTATTCAGATGCTTCTGGAACAGGTCTGGGATGCGTCTTAATGCAACAAGGGAAGTAATAGCATATGCCTCAAGACAGTTGAAGATCCACGAAGTGAACTACCCTTCATGACCTGGAGTTAGCAGCTATAGTATTCGCCTTGAAGATTTGGAGGGACTATATCTATGGTGAGCAATTTAAAGTCTTTTCTGACCACAAGAGTTTGAAATACTTATTCTCACAGAAGGAGCTTAACATGAGACAAAGAAGGTGGTTAGAGTACCTTAAGGACTTTGACTTTTCCATTCAATATCACCCTGGGAAAGCCAATGTAGTGGCAGACGCTCTAAGTAGACAACCAGGAGCTATGCTAGCTAGTATGATGCTGGGCGAATGGAAGTTACTGGAGCAATTTGCAAGCTTGAACTTAGACATGGGAAAGAAGGAAAAACAAGTGATGATTTCCAATCTCCATATACAATCCGATCTACTGACCGAAATCAGGAGAAACAGGGAGAGGATCCATTCTTAGTTGAGATCAGGGAGAAGCTATAACAAAGACCTGACTTTACTCTATCGGCTGAGGGAAGATTACTATTCCGATGTAGAACATGTGTCCCTGATCATGGAGAACTCAAGAAGAGGTTTTAAATGAAGCTCACCAGTCCAAGTACACGATTCATCCTGGATCAACAAAGTGTACCAAGACTTAAAAAGTCGTACTGGTGGCCAAACATGAAGAGGGATGTGGCCGATCATGTGTCATACTGTTTAACATGCATGAAAGTCAAGGCTGAGCATTTCCGTACAACTGGTGGACTGCTACCACTAGAAATCCGGAATGGAAGTGGGATAGCATCGATATGGACTTTATTATGGGATTGCCCAAGACTAGAGGTGGTATGGATGCAATTTGGGTAATAGTTGATCGATTGACTAAGTCAGCTCACTTCTTATCGATTAAGAGTACCTGGTCAGTGGATGTATTGGCTGCACTATATGTTAAGAAAGTAGTTAGATTGCACGGGGTTCCATCTAACATAATATCAGATCGGGACCCTAGATTTACTTCACACTTCTAGAAGGGTTTACAAGCAGCAATGGGTACTAAACTAAACTTTAGTAGCATTCCATCCTCAGACTGATGGACAAACCAAAGGACCAATCAAATTGTGGAGATATGCTTCGTGCTCTGGTGCTAGATTTTAGAGGTCGATGGGATGATCAGTTGTACCTGATGGAGTTTGCGTATAACAACAGCTATCAGGCAAGTATCAAGATGGTACTGTTTGAAGCCTTATATGCAGGAGTTCCAGATCACCCCTTTGTTGGGAAGAGGTTTGGGAGAATCCATGGGTTGGACCTGACTTAATTGAGGCTGTAGCACCCCGAAAATTTTAATTACATAAAAATTCAATAAATGGAAATAAATAATTTTCATAATATCAGAGTTTTAAACATACGTACCATTATCGTGTGTGCTAAAACACATCGGAAAATTCCGTAAAAATTATAAATCAACAACCCTAATATTATTACTAAAGCTTCACAAAGAAATTTGTGCCAAGAAAAATCATATTAGCCAAGTTTAAAGTGTTTCGCGACTTATTATCGTAATTCATGAATAAGTCGTAAAACCATTATCACACGTACTTGGATGAGTCAGAAAATTAAATAAAAATCATATATGGACTTAAAATAATATCCTATAATGACCCATCAAGAAATTTGGTTCAATAAAAATCATTAAGAGTGATTGCAACCGATTATCTAAATAAGGAAACAAGTCGGAAAACCGTTAACACGGAAATACGACGCAATCAAAAATTAAATAAAAGTATTGGGGAGACTTCCAACATTATATATTGATGACCCATTATCATAATTGGGCCAATGAGCAACATTTGGCCCAAAAATCAAATAATGCTAGAAAGACATAGAAATTCGTAACCATAAATAAGCTGAAATTAAAAAGAGGCAATTAGAGTGAATTGGGATGCAATCATGCATTCATGGCAAACCAAATTCGTGCCTAACTATGAGGGGAGGTTTCCTAATGCCTCACACACTCAAAGGGGAAGAAATCATCAAAAATAGGAAACCAACATGCCAATCCCGCAACCCTTCTTTCTAGTTATAATAGGACTCCTAACACCATGGTTACTTAAATACTCTTCACCCAAACCCTAGGGACGAGTTTAGAACTTGCTGGGGTCGAGTGGAGGAGTTCTTGGTGGCTGGGGAGCAGGAGATCGTCCACACCAAGCCGTTCTTCTTCCCCTTCTTGTCTGCTGCGACCTGCACAAACTGCCCTCTTGAAGTCGACCAAAGGTGAGTCAAACCTAAACCAAACCTTGCAAGGCCTAGGGTCAAGTCTACGTTCTAACCCAAGTGGAATGCCCAATTCCATGCAGTATAAATGGAGCAGTAAGCGTTCTCCTCCAAGTGGTCTGAACTCGGGTTTTCTGGAAAAAGGGACTTTTTCTTCAACCCATAAGGTAGGTTTTTCTTCGGGCCAAACCTTAACATAACCTATACCATGTGTAGAGCATCAAGTTAACTTTCATTTCCCACTGATTTCATCGTTTTCCATTTAGTACATCATGAGTTATAGGCGTTTTGCCAAGTCGCGCCTGTCAGGGTCCTTTCCTGTTCAAGTCGATTTATCATACATCTTGAGGTCGTTTAAAATTATTTAAAAATCATAGTTCACACCTATTTCATGTTACCTACAACTTTTATGTTGAGACTTTTGTCTAAATATCATACTTAGAGAGTTATAAGCGTTGTAAGAAAGCCGCTATAGGAAATTGCGTTTTCGGGTTGCACTTCCTTTTTCGTTCTTCATGTTTTTTCATGAGATTCGAGATCGAATTAGATCAAACCACCAACATCAAAGTTCTTCTACTAGATGTTCTTGACAATTTTCATGTTGAAAGTTTTATCCCAAAAGCACTAGATTAGGAGTTATAAGCCGTATAAGTTCCCTATATCAACCTAGTCCAAGTATGAGTCGAACTGGGTGTATTTGGCAACCCAAAACCTCTCTCTAGAAGGCGATGTATCGTCCTGTCGCATTCAGAACGCGACTGGTTTCGTGTTGCGACCTGGCCTCTGCACAGTGTTCGCTTAAATGGCTGTAACTTTTTCTATAGACTTCGGATTGATGCACCGTTTTTTTTGTTGGATTCCTTATTCAAAGGCTTCAATGTGGTATATTCATGTGCCAGATTTGCATTTGAAATTAGTGAGTTATGACTCTAGAAGTGGAAGGGTTGGGACTACATCTACTTCCTAAAGGCATATGTTCCGTTTCTGTCGTTTTATGCCACTCTTCATATGTGTGAGTTTTGAACTATTATAGAAAGGTTCTACAAGGTATTATCATGCTAACCCGAGGTCAGTTTAACATGGTGTGCCAGTGTGTAAATTACATATCTTGTGTCTGAGCATTACATGATGTCTTTTAATGGCTAAAAGTGATTAACACATTTAAAATCTATAATTACATGAACGTATTCTAATTGCTCTTCTAATGATGTGATCATTCAGCAACTTATGATTTACTCTTCTTACTATTCTAGCTTGACTAAAATGATAATTTTGTTGCCATAAAAATCTTGCAAACCATGATTTGTTAAAGTGCATAGTTTCATGTCATGCCATCATTTTAAGTACTTTCCGTGAGTTAAGACCGATGCTTTGTGAATTGAGACACTCGTACATCACTACACACACTTGCACATCTAGGCAGCCCTTTTCTTGGGAAATTTGGGAACTCTCTACCGATCATTCCGAATCAGTAGACTAGTGACCTTTTCTCCAAGGCCTCCATAAATCTCCTCTGACGTCCATGGATTCCCACATGGCCGACGAGTTGGTTGTACCATTGAAGTTCCCTGGAGATAGCGTGCAATTCTTTCTTCTCATCTTGTTCTCGTGAGTGTGATTTACAATCTAGACTAAAGCCATTAATGTAAACATTGAACCAAAGTATAAATCATACCGTTATGCTGTCAAATTTATCTCTTGACCATTGTTATCATGAAATCATATTCAATTACTTATTACTTGTTCCATCATCATCATGAACATGACGTTACACATGCTACATCTTGAAACTCTCATTGGCCATTATTAATGACTGTGGGTATCTACATTTAAAATTTTACATGAGATGCTGACAGGGCACGGCGTGTGTCAAGGGCTCCAATCTAGCCCCAATGACGGTGAGTCATAGATATACTGTTAACCATGGGGTATAATGATTACTGGCGTTGCATCTGCACTGAGAGTACTTTTTCTGCTTGTTGAATGATAGATACAATACCACATACACGTGTCTTGGTGTACATTCTTGATGGATCTTTTCTGGTGTACATTAGCGTCTACGTGCCTAATTAGTGTTACATGATCGTGCTCGTGCGTGCTTGCTTGCTTGCTTGATATGGCCATCCTGCATTATTTAATGCAATTAGTGATATCCTACGTTCTTGACATCAATTGAAATCTTGCATGCTTGTACAAAGTGATCTATTGCTAGTTCTATCTCGTCACCTTGTTCACAACTCTTGTTCTACACATAATCACTCTCTCTAGCTTGTTTCATGTATTGTGTTTTAATGAGTTTTATTCGCACATGCATATCATGACATTCATCGTGCTTACCTAGTTCTAAAATGCTAATCACTTATATCATTGCCCGCACATTGAGATATAATCCTACTGGCTAGTTTACTCATCCCCTACCTTTTCCCAATCTAGGTGACTATGAAGTTCAAGAGTTAGAACAATGTAGTAGGAAGTGAGGTATTATGTACTTTCGCTCTTATTGAGTCTTAGTCCTGTAATAGTTTTCATTTTTAATACAATTGAATACAATTTATATTGAGTTCAACATTTGGGCCCTATTGTGATGTGGTGTTGATACACATTTAGTGCGTGCTAGCTAGAGGCTTATTTGCCGACTGTTCACATCTCGGAATATCGACTCGAATTATTCGAACTAATATCCGCTGCGTAATTCTCGGGACGTGACAGAGGCGGATGTCAGAAAGGTTCAAATTGTCAGGGAACGTCTAAAGATAGCACAATCTAGGCAGAAGAGTTATGCAGACAAGAGAAGGAGAGAACTAGAATTTCAGGTTGGCGAACATGTTCTCTTGAAGGTCTCACCTTCAAGGGGAATTCAACGATTTGGGATCAAAGGAAAGTTGAGTCCCAGATTCATCGGACCATTTGAAATTCTGGAAAGGATTGGTCAGGTGGCGTATAGACTTGCACTACCTCCACAGCTGGAGAACGTGCATAATGTGTTCCACACATCCATGCTGAGGAAGTACTTATTCAATGCCGACCATGTAATCAACCATGAGGACTTGGAGATTCAGGAGGACCTAACTTATGAAGAGAAGCCGATCAAACTGTTGGATTGGAAGATTCAACGACTAAGGAATCATACCATACCTATGGTGAAGGTCCAATGGAGTCGATACGGAGTTACTAATGCTACTTGGGAAACAGAGGAAAGAATGAAGGAAAACCACCCAGAACTATTCTCAGGTACGAACTACACCTTTATGTGTAAATTTGAGGACCAAATTTCTTAAGCGGGGGAGGATGTAACACCCCGGAAATTTAGTGATTTAAAAAATTTTAGAAATAAAGGGGGATAAATAAATTCCGCAATTATCGGAATGATAAAACTTACGTACTATTATCGTACGAGAGAAAACACATAGGAAAAATTCCGTAAAAATTATAAGTCACCCCAAATATTGTCCCTAAGTTTTCCACAAGAATTCGTGCAACGAAAAATCTAATTGGTCGAGTGTATGTCACACGTGACCAAGTTACCCGAGTTAGGAAACTAAGTCGGAAAATTGTTAACACGGAAAATGACCCAACCATAAATTAAATAAACATATTGGAGAGACTTCCATATCATGTATTAATAACCCATTAACAAGATTGGGCCAATGGAGCACATTTGGCCTAAGGATAAAATTGGGACAAAAAATACTCAGAAATTCGTGTATGTAATTATGCAATAATTAGGGAGGGCAATTTAGGGTTAAACTTAGGGTGATTAGTCATGTAGGTAAGCCAAAACCGGACCCAACCCTAAGAGGAGGTTTCCTAAACCTTTGCTACCTCCTTTGGGTGAGAGAATCCCAGATTTTTGGAAAGTAGGAAGCAGAATTCGCAGCCCCCTTCCTAGTCCCATTGGGACATGAATTAGAACTCTAAAACTATAAGGACTCCTCACAAAACGTTTAGGGAAGGGTTAGCAACAAGTTGGGGTCATGAGCAGCAATGTTGGAGCACTGGAGGAGTGGAGAACGGCAGGGAAACGTGGTCTTCCTCAACCTCGCTCTGCATCAACCCAGAAATCTGCAGAGAGTTATTAGCATTTAAAGGTAGGTGTTCTTGGGCTAAGATTATAGAAAACCAACACCATCATGTAGTTCTTCAGTCTAGGTTCATTTGCACTTGGTTTGACTAATTTTCATGGAGTATACATTGTGTATTCGTAGTTGTCCCTAAGTCCCGCACAGTTAGGGCTTTTCCCGTTCTTCTTATTATGCACGTGCTTTGATGCTGAATTAGACTAAACTTCCTTCATAAAAGTTCTTCTAATTGTAGTCACGATCATCTTTTATGTTGGACATTTTCTCCAAACGTCTTTCGTTAGAGAGTTATAGGCATTGTAAGAGAGTCGCTGCATGATAACTGCGATTTCGGGCTGCACTTAGCTTTATGTTCTTCATATATTTCCCGGGATTCGAGACCGAATTAGATCAAACCCCAACATCACAGTTCTTCTACTATTGTCCTCATCATATTCATGTTGAACGTTTTGTCTAAATGTGATTCGTTAGAGAGTTATAAGAGGGGTAAGTAAATCACTGCATGAGACGTGTTTTCGGGTTACACTTGACCTATATGTTTTCTGGGAAGCCTCTAGTGTCGACACTACTTGATCTAGTGTCGACACACTGTCCCAAATTAGCCCAAAAGGTGTTCTGGGAAGGCCTCTAGTGTCGACACTACTTGATCTAGTGTCGACACACTGTCCCATACTGGCACAACAGGTTTCTGGGAGCTGTCTCTAGTGTCGACACTACTTGATCTAGTGTCGACACTACTTGACCAATTCTGCATTATTTTGCCTTGTGTTTGAAGCATTGTGTCGACACCAGTAAGGGGTGTGTCGACACTACCCTTGCAAAAAAATTGCATATCTTGGGTCTGATCATTACATGATGTCTATTAGCATGTGCATGATGTTATATAGTATGCATGGACCTAAAAGAAATCAACCCATTGAAAAATGGTAATGATACGAATATGATTCTAAGTGTAAATGTGATTATCCTTATGTTCATTGGATTATCTTGTGATTTTGCCTATTGTCAATTGAAATGATAAGAATTTGTTATGAATATGGGGATGAATACATGTTAGTATGGACTTGTTAGTGAAGTTAATATCATGAATTGCATATGAGTTTCAATAGTTACATGCTTTCCGGTGTTCCATTATTATTTGTTCATACGCATACATGCTAGGAAAGATCCGTGACTCGTCACTTACACATTTGCACGAATAGGCCACACCCTTCTTGGGGAATTGGGAGCTCTCTGCCGGTTATTCTGAATTGGTAGACTAGCGACCTTTTCCTTCAGACCTCCGTAAGTCTCCTCTCTCTATGGATTTCCACATAGATCCGAGCTGGCTTTACCATGAAGTACCCTGGAGATAGAAAGCACATGTCCTGCATATGATCTGTCTTTAGAAACATCCTCATGTCAAGACATTAATGGTTATGAAACATGATACGTCGTTATACTGCCTTTTGTTCTCTTGAGCTATTTGTCATACATTGACTCTATGAATGATCATGTTCCTTTTACTATTAGCTTGTCATTGAAACTCTGTGGCCATAATATGAATATGTTTGTTCGGCACAACGTGGGACTTCAGTCCATTTGACCAATGCCTGTGCAATAGGGGCCCTGTCTGGTCCTGGGGAGGAGCGCCCCAATGTACTTATTAACCGCGAGAGTATGGACTTGTGGTGCGTGGCATGGCACTGATACTATAAGCAAGAGTTGTGAAAATTGTGCCTTTGTTTGATATGATAAGTTTGATTTGATATGATATGATAAGATTTGATATGATACGTTTGATCATGTGAACGCATGATATCTGTATGAATATGGCCAATCTCTTTTGATACGATTCTACTCTTGAAATATCTGTCCATTGTATATGCAACTCGACATTTGATCTGAAATGATATCTGTTCTACTCTGCTATTCAATCTGTTAGTATTGCATGCATTGTCATCATATACATGTTCATATCTTGCCTAATTAAAATGTTAATCACGTATATTAGTGCCCGCACAATATTGAGATGTAAATCCTACTGAGCTAGTTCGCTCACCCTATCATCCTGCCCCTATCAGGTAGTGATGAGGAACCAGTGGAGTCCGATGGGGCCGGGCAAGAGTGATGAGCACCCGCTTTATGAGGAGTTGATAGTTTAGAAATAAACATTTGAGTAGTCGATGTATTAGAGAAACATTGTTATTTGAATAATGAACCCTTTTCATTGAGTTCTTTCTATGTAAGGTTTTAACTAGTGGATTGAAATGGAATAATGAATACCTTTGATGATGTTATTATGATCTGACATGTGTGGTTATATGTAATTGTTACTCTGCGTTACTCAACTGTGATACGTCTATTTGTATCGTTCACGCCTCCCGATATTTATTCCGCTGCTAATATCGGGGCGTGACAGTATCTTGCATATCGATTGCTCTAGAGAATTCATAATGATTACCATTATCTTATCTTTTATTTTCAAGAACTCACATCAATTGTGGTTATACTTAAAGTGTATCGACTACCCTTATGTACGATCGATGGATCAAGAAATACTATGGATAAACTTTGTTGTTATGACTGTGGCTTACAATATTAATCGTAATCAAGCATTAGCATCTTTATTGTTTAAATGTATGTATTTCAAATCTCCTGCAGTCTGGTGCATATCTTTTGCACGTAAGCATTCAAAGATATCTTTCTGTAGTATAGTCAGTTACTGGATATAGTTCCCATGCTGAACGTTCTTTACTGTTTACTATTTTTGTGACTTGTCTTCCAACATTTTAAATGGTGATAGAATGGACTTATCTTTTCCAATACAACGTCTTACAGCACCTAGCATAGGACGTTGACTGGCACTGATGATATCTCTATGATCTTTCTCTCTGTATCCTAGCATTTATTACATATAGGTTTCCGATAGTGACACACTCTTACAACGTTGGACTTGCTACGACTGCATGGAAATGAGTTTCAAGAAATAAGATACAACAGACATCTCAATGGATACTTCTCAAGAGAGAAGATAAATAAAGCAAGATGGTATAGTGAAGGATATATAGAACACAGAGAATACAAAAAAGAGAACCATTTTTGCATAGAGAATAGCATCGTTCGTTCACTCCACTAGCTATTCTACTCATTGCTCTCTTTGAAGTTTCAACTTTCATTTTTATCTTGAGATATCTTGTAAGGGTCTGAGAGTGTTACTTCATCGTGTGTATCTTTCCACTCTCTTAGATTGTGCCTCAGATCAATCGTTAAATTGTTTCTGTAAGCTTGGTCTGGGGGCCTTCACCTTAAACCTTCTTTAGGGTTGTTCTTCTTCTTGAGTGAAGAGAAGACTTCATGTGCAAGTGATTGTTTCTTTCCTTTTATTGAAATGAAGACCTGTTGCTACAGGTGGTTTGTTACTTCTTCATGAGTTGAAGAGAAGACCAGCAGGTGCTGGATGTGTAAGTGTCTTTAAGGGGACTATACCCTTAGTGGAATCTCAAGTAGTTTTTTGGGGACTAGACGTAGGACTCCTACCGTAGGAGGTTCGAACCAGGATAAAAATCCTCTTGCATATGTGTGTGATACTTCTCTTATATTTCCACTGCTTACTAACTCTAATTTTAAAGATAAGTTTTTGCAATCCATTCACCCCCCCCCCCCTCTAGACTTGCAACCTAGTCAACAACAAGGAGGGTAGACCCCCTGCTTGTGTATAGTAATTTTTATATATTTTAGCAAGTTGTAAATTTGTGAAAAATATATTTTTACAAGATTTTTTAAAATCTATTATAAATTATTGAGACACTGACAACACTTGTTCCCAATGAAATTATTAGTGACGACTTCTTACCATCTCCAATATGCTTATTAGAGATGACTACAAGTTGTCACCAATATTCCCTAATAAGTATATTGGCGACAATAAACATCTGTCCCCAATATTCAAATTGACAATGGTTTTAAGTCGTTGCCAATAATATTATTAGGGATGGTTACATCCTAAATATGGACATTGGGGATGGGGCGCCAATTCCTAATTATATTATTGGGGATGACTTTAAATGGTCACCAACAACCCACTATTAGCGTTGACTTCTTCAAGCCGTCATCAATATTATTGACGATAGAATTTTTGGGGGCAGTCCAACGACAACTGCAAAGTCGTCGTTAATAATTATTAGTGACAATTTTTCTTATTGGCGACAATTGGAGTGAATGCTATTAATGTTCTAAATTTTACAATATTGAAGTTAACATTCTAATTAAAAAGAGCCATGGGATAAAACTAGATAGCCATCCTCTCTCACAAGCAGAGCGTCCTACACATGCTTTGTGAGAGCCGATAATGTTTGACCAAGCAATTCAGTCAAACATTAAGTCTTCTCTCTCTCTCTCTCTCTCTCTCTCTCCTCTCTCTCTCTCTCTCTCTCATCTATATATATATATATATATATATATATAATATATATATATATATATATATAGAGAAACTTGCCACATGCACATATTTATGATCCTTACTGAACCTCCTATGTGTTGAGGAGATGAAATTATTGCCCAACTACCCATGGACTTCTTGGGATGTGCAGCTAGGAAACTCCACTACTCTCTCAAGGTCACCAGGACCCTAAAAGATGATTGTGTACCACCGAAAATTTTTTTCCCAGAAGATAGTTAATAAGGAAAATTAATTAGGGGTCATTGTCAGATGATCTGACTTAATTTCTAATCCCTGTCAGAATTTCAGAAGCTATAGCATCCTTACTTTTCTATGCAACTTAATTTTTAGCCCCTGCACAATATTTATGATCCTCGAAAGATGAGTTCCATCCTTTTGGCTCTAGTCTTTATTTTCTAAATTATTCCTATTTTACCCTTATGTTTTTTTATCTTCCCCGTGAATTGTAGACTTACAACAATTGCAATAAGTCTATACAAACTTGTTACAATAAACATTATTCTTTATTACAGTATATGTTAAGTCCCATTACAATAAATATTATTCACTGTTACACAGTATATGTTGTTCAACCACTCTTATATTCTATTCTTTTATTTTGGTGATACCAAAACTCATGATTCAGATATATCATTAATATATTCAATATCATTTTCTAACAAGATTATTGTATTTTGCATCACCTGTTAGTTCGTCATATCTGAACTTCCACTTCAACCGATAACATTGTATTCTTGACCAGGCGAAGTGAGACATCAATTACTGAACACTTAAATATCGATTGCACTTAAAGATCGATTGCATTGAAACATCAATTGCACTTAAACATCGATTGCATTGAAACATCGATTGCACTTAAACATCGATTGCATTGGAACATCGATCACATTAATACATCGATTGCTTTCGCTTATATCGATTATCTTAAAATATTGATTGCTTATATTGATTATCTTAAAATATAGATTGCTTGCTTATATCATTTATCTTAAAACATTGATTGCTTGCTTATATCGATTATCTTAAAACATCAATTGCTTTAACATCGATTGTCTTTTAGACATCGA
>JACBKR010001239.1:0-37112 GCA_014218235.1 Colocasia esculenta
TCAAACGGTCTTCTTCAATATCTTCAAGAGGCAACAGCAGAAGAAGAAGAAGAAGAAGAAGAAGAAGAAGAAGAGCAACTGGAGAAGACGGTTATCTCAACAATCTTCTTCAGTAGTTCTATAAAGAGTTGAGGTTTTGGAGCATTAAAGGATAAAGAGCATGCACCAAAAATCTAGAAAGAATAATTTGCTCAAGTTTTCAAGTGTTCAAGCCTTCATCTCTCCATCTCTCTGTGTGTTTCATTGTACTTCTGTGAGAGAGTTTGTGAGCCTAAGAGATTGAGCTTTTTTCATATCCTCTAGCTCTCAGATTGCTATCGAGATCAAGCAAGTCAAGTTCATTTTCTCCTGAACTTGATCTCGACAACTTGCTCTTTCTTTTCTTAAAAAAGATATGTTTGTTCCTCTTCTTGCGATAAGAGAAGACCAACAGGTGTGTTCGGTGGTTTGTTCAGTTAGCTGAGGGACTGCACTAAGCTTTTCTCTTATGTAGAAGGGAGGACCATATGGGAGATAGGCGTTGTATGTCTATTGGGGGGACTCTACCCCGATTAGTGAAATCCTAAAAGTTGATTGGGGACTGGACGTAAGACTTCAATTAAGAGAAGTGCCAAATTAGAATAAATCTTTGTGTCCCTTTGTGTATTGTCCTTGTGATTATTCGTTACTTAACTTATTCATTGCGCTTATTTTCTAACTAACACTTGTAGACACGCGAATTTTCCCATTTGCGGGTATATTTTCGAGTTACACCGCAACGCCCAAAATGTCCCGCTTTTTATCCTGAAAGAGCAATTTTCCCAATATTCCTAAATTTCACCCATTTTCCGGTGCTTTCCTTAGGGGGTCTGATCGCGGTTCGACCTGCGCGGTCAGGTCGCGGGGTCCAGGGACAGCGCCCCGGAAGCTATTTTTAAATCGCGTCCGCTACAGTCGATGCATTTTATGATTTTAAATCGCGTCCGCCACACTGGACGCGTTTCTTATAAAAACGCGTCGACCCAGCCGTCGGGTCTTTGAACCGCCTTCTAAATCGCGTCAAGCCGCCCCGCCGCGATTTTGGCTCTGACAGCCCGGCCCGTGCGCAGGCTGCTAATCATTGTGTCGCTTCTGATTCACGTTAGCTCTAGTCGTCGCGATTCAGAAATGTCCCATCAGTCGAGCCAGCGCATGGCTGAGTCGGTCCGCCCCTTCAGATTTGCGTCCGGTTGTGCCGTCGCGATTTACAGCTTTCCTATTCGCGTCGCTCCCAGCCGACGCGTTTCAAAGGCGGCACATGCCCGGCGCGCTTTCATTAAACCGACCTTCTAAATCGCGTCCAGATGAGCCGACACGATTTAGCCCCTTTAATTGCGGCGGTTGTCCCCGACGCGATTTTACCCAGCAGGTAAAATCGCTGCAGAAGCCCTTTTTCCACAGATCCGACCATTTGTTTTGTTTTGGGGGAGGGTTTTAGAGAGAGAGAGAGAGAGAGAGAGGGTTTTAGAGAGAGAAAGAGAGGTTTTAGAGAGAGAAAGGGGGAACCTCTCCTTCCGACGGAGCTCCGCCATGCCGATTGTCTTCCTCGTCATCCCCGCCTTCTCCACGGCCCGACGCCGCCGTCCACTCTCCATCGCACGCACATCTGGGTGCCACGACGTCCCCCTCCTCTCTGTTTGATCTCCCACAGCGCCGTTACGCTGTCCGGCCGGCCTTGGGGAACCACCCCAGTTTCTTCCTCCCTTCGGACCCCTCGTGGTCCTTTGAGTTTCTTTATTGTTTTTTTATACATCATCCGCCCTTTCGTGGCCCATTTTTACACTTTGCATGCATGCACACACATCATACCTAGCTTTTAGGGGTTTAAAGACCACAAAAAGGTGTGTCTTTTCCCTTTTTCATTTATGTTATTTTATTCTATTTATTTCATTTACTGCACATCCGGCTAATCCGGACCTCTTTTTTATTGTCTTTGTGTCACAGGTACCCTGGAGTTGAATCTCCTTCGCCGGCCGGCCGGTAAAAGGAGGAGGAAAGAGCCCACATCCATCTCCCGTGTATTACGCCCCTCTCGGCGTTTCTTTTGGCGCCCTCGGTGCCTGGCGATCACGTATATTTATTGCTTTTTATTGTCTTTTAATCGCCCGAAGGGCACCCTGTGTTTTTATCGCTTTTTTTCCACGCGTATACCGTACGCGTTGTTGTGTGGACCCGGTTTTTCGCCTCCCGTAAAAAGGAGGTAGAAAGCCCAATCTACAACTTGGCGATCACGGTGGGACACTCTTGATTTTGGCTCCGGATACCACTTTTTACGCCCCACGAGGCGTTGCATTTTGGCACCCACGGTGGCACTTTTTTCACCCCACGTGGCATTTTGTTTATATTGTATTTTACTATCTTTTATCAGTTTTTAATTTATGTTTAAACCATGTTTAGCATGTTAACTAGTTGTGTCATTAGTGTTTAATTTTTCATTAATTTCATTTGAATCAACTGTGTGTGCATGCGTTAGTTCAGTTTGTAGAATTTTTTTTTTCAATTTTTGTTCACTGGCTTAAATCGCGGCGAGAGCAGCCGCCGCGATTTAGCGCCATTCGTTTGCCTTCCGTCGGGCAGCTTTACTGGGTTGAATCGCGTCCGGCACAGCCGCCGGGATTTACACCCATTTATTTTTCTTTTCGTCAGGCAGGCTACTGTCTTTGAATCGCGTCCGGGACAGTCGACGCGATTCACGGTGCATTATTTAATATTTTCTGGGGGTTTGTTTTCTGCTTTGATTTGCGCCCACTACAGTGGACGCGATTTACCCTTCTTGATTCGCGGCGGTAGAAATCGACGCGTTTCTGTTCACAGTTGTCCGTCCACAGGGACCTCTCGCGGGCCTTCAGATCCACGTCGCGGTGACTGGACGCGATTTACTGATTCGCGGCGACTGCACCCGCCGCGATTCAAACTGTTTACAGAAACACATATTTCTGCCATTTGTGCTATTATTTGTTGCATTTGGACATATTTGCATCGGTCGGAGGACCCCCTTCCTCACTACCTAGGCTCCACACGCCCTTTCCGGTGAAGGCTAACTCCCCATTGGGCAGTCCGTCCCTTTGGGCTAGTGATCTTTCTCCCGGAACCCCGTAAGTCTTCGTACCCCGTGGATTCCCTCACGGCGGACTTGAGTAGGCGGTACCTTATCCGGTGACCCGGGTTAGATTATCCTTTCACGTGGTGAGCTGTGATTCTAGTTTACGCCGAAGTGCTGTCCGTTTACACAACTAGGATCTCCTCTGGAGTGACACAACCATTTCACGAATCCATTTAATTAACTGTCAACTCCACACAAAAACAAGCGATAATCATGCCAACTTGTTTGAACTACATCTGATTGAATAATCTTTGTTTAAACTGATTGTTTATTTACTTGTTTAAGATGGACCACTATCATGTTGATCCAAATCAAATGGACTATGAGGATTACATCCAATTCCTATCCAATCAATCCCATGTCCGTCCATCTCGCAACCGCGGGGGACAACCTTCGACTTCCTATGGTCACGTGCGCACACCACGCACCAGCCATCATTCAAATGTTCCCTCACAATCACCACAACTTACACCTCGGCTAGAGCCTACCCCGATCAGGGATCCAACAGTGCAATATGTCTTAAATGCACTTGATCAGCTCACACCTCAACAAATCAACATGCTACAATCATTGGTTGAGGATGTGACACCAGATGCATCTCTTCCTCCTTCTCCCAGGCACCCGCCTGTGTATATTCCGGCGACTCCGCCACGATCCCATGTATATCCTTCATCACCTCGGCCCCTTCGCCAACCACACGTCTGTGCTCCGGTCCGTACAAACCGTCCATTGGGCACGCCGCCACCAGCTGTCTCCTCACAGGCCCAGCAACCTCATATTTCTCCAGACAATGCTCGTCTCCAACACTCCGTGACCTGGAGAAAAGAATCGACAAGCTTTCAACTCTCATGGGGAACCCCGTTGCCGCCATGCCGGCTCTCCCGAAAATTCATATTCTTCAATCGGAGATGCCGACGTACCGAATGTATAACGGCACGGGTAATCCCCACATTCATATCAGAGAATTTCTCTCTACGAATCTTCCCGCTGGCAACGTGACCCTATCATGTTGGCATACCTTTTTCAAAAATCCCTTGACGGTCCTGCGCTCGACTGGTTCTATTCCCTAAAGCCAAGCGAGGCAGGAGACTTCCGCTCTCTACAACAGAAATTCCTTCACAAATACAAAGACCGCGTCAGCACCTATCTTTCTATCACGGATCTAGCATCCGAACTGATGGAGGCTGACGAGGCCTTTGTTGATTTTGCTGACCGTTGGAGGTCCATGGCCATGCGCCTACAAAACGAGCTCTCGGAGTCAGAGTAGGTCAAGATTATCATTGCAACTCTACTCCGAGGTTCAGACACATATTGGCCATGAATCAGATTACTACAATGCAGATCTTTATGACCAGGGACGTTACATCCAAAGCCATCTGATGGACTCCCTGGTCGCAGATCTTTTTTATAACAATCATGATGCTCCGACAGAGCACGAATTTGTGGACGCCATCCACTAACGCCATCCACTATTCCCCTATCCATTATACACCATCCACATATTATGCGCCTCCACATAATCCACCCACCTACACCGATATCCTGCCACCCAGGCGTCCACTGATTCGTCCTCCGCGGACACCATATCAAGAACCTCCAACAGGGCCCTTCGATGCCCCAGTTTATGAAGATGCTCCAGTGCACCACGCTGCACCTGCTCTGGCTCCCACGCCAACCCCTACGTTACTACACCCACTACCCCTACCGTCACAGCCGTCGCTCAGGTCGAGGTTGCCACTCGCCAACCACCTCCCCAAACCACTTGGCGCTACGATGATGAACCTTCCGAGGTCATCCCCGTATGCCATTTACCACCACCATCCATTATCAAGCCTTCCATCACGCCCACTATCACACCAGCCATTCCATCACCCGCAACGCCAACACCCCTGGCAACAACACCCGAGCAACCCTCTGCTGTGACACCCGTCACGCCCCCACTAGCTATACCACCACCCATCGAGCCACCACTGGCTCTACAGCCTTTCATCACGCCACCACTGGCGTTACCATCTATCACTCCACCCACTCCCCTTCTCCGGAGCAGGCATAAATTTCTAAAGAGCAGAAAGAGTCAGCAGAAGAAGAAGGAAGTCCCGACCGGCATGCCTCTTACAAATCCCGAATATATTCCTCACATGCCAGTCATCTTCCAGATACCGGGCACATTTTCCAAGATCAAAGTCCCAGAACCGGGCATGATTTCTAAATCTCATGATCATATTTCCCGCATGCCGGTTATCATCCACATACCGGGCAAATGTTTTGAGCGGAAGTCTTTCCCACTGATTTCGGCCGTCAAGAGGCCTTCTTTGAATGATATGCCAATCATTCAAGTTGCCAGCATGCGCTATTTTCGATTTTCAATACTCATAGGGAATCTCTCCCTTTCGGCTCTCATGACCCCTCACACAATTATTGTAAACTTTCCCACTCCAATCAAGGGGTCATCAATCCAGATTGTGCTGTCGCACTCAATTGACAATCTCTTGGCACAATCGATCACCCAAGGGGTCGTGCCCCTTTCCATATTGAACACCATCCAATCACTGGGCACGATCCCTTCGTTGCCACTTCCAATACAAACAGTGGGACTCCCCACACCTCTACTGAATATCATTCCATGGGAGTCACCACTCCTATTTCAAATCCCAATGGAAGCTGACGCTTCACCATTATTGCCTCCAATCCAACCAGTGGAACTCTCCACTTTTTCACATGATGATATTCACATTCCAAGAGAGTTTCCACTCCTGAATCTTTCCACTCTACTGGAGGCACACAACCATCCAGATTGTGCACACGCCCCTCCAAGCCAAGCTGTTGGCACAATCACCAACACACCAGGGCCTGCCACCACTCATGTCACACGACATTCATCCCCTGGGTATGGTCCCCATAATGTTACTTCTGACATTACCGGTGGCACTCCCCACCTTGACATCGAATTATATTCCAAAGGAGTTTCCACTCCTTTTTAACACGCCGTCAGAAGTCAACTTTCTCTTGATCTTCAAGAGCCGACCAGTCTCCAAACGGAGCAGAGCCCGTCCATCTGCCCGCTGGGCACGATTTGTGAGGAGAAATCTTAGGGCTCCGACGCGGGCCCCCAAGAAATCCGATCGCCGGCACGGCACCTACAGGCCAGGGGACCTCCACCCCCCTCTTTTCAATTTGAATCCTCTTTTCTTTATTAAGTACTTGCCCGTGGGTTCTCCACATTCCCTCCCCACGGGAGCTTTTTATTTCTACTTGTTTTCTGATTATTCAGCGTACATCGGGCATCGCGCCCAATTTTGTTTTGCAACCAGTGCCCCACGCGGCACATCCTCAGCACCCTATGCTGTGCACATTTTCCTTTCATGTCCGCCCCACGCGGCCATTTATTTCCTGCTTTTCATCCGGGCCATCCGGATTCCTTTTCTTTTGTAGGGCATCGCGCCCTTTTGTTCCTGTTCCAGGGCATAGCGCCCTGTTTGTCTCCCCAACCCCTTCGGCCCCCCGGAGGTTTCCAATAATTCTTCTTCTGTTGACCCCTGTGCATTTAATTGGGTCATTCGACCCTTCTCGCATTGTTTTCGGGGCTTTAGTCCCCACTTATGTTTTTAAATTTCAATAAAAAATGTAAATCCTTGTAGGCCTCCGGGCCTCGCCCTTAGCAGAGCATTCGTCTTTAAATTTCATCTCTTCCTGTTTTCAATCGGGTCCTTCGACCCTTCTCGCACTGTTTCGGGACTTTAGTCCCCACTTATGTTTTTAAATTTCAATAAAAAAAAATGTAAATCTTTGTAGGCCTCCGGATCTCGCCCTTAGCAGGGCATTCGTCTTTTAATTTCATCTCCCCATGTTTTTTTCGCAATCGGGTCCTTCGACCCTTCTCGCTTTAATTTTTATGCTTTTCGTGCGAATAAAATGTCTAATCATGTAGATCCCCGTGTCTCGCCTCCTACGCTGGGCACACAATCTCGCCGCTACGCTGAGCACATAGTCTTGCCCCCTACGCTGGGCACACAGTCTCGCCCCCTACGCAGGGCAGGGGCATTCGTCCCTTCTTATACCCTCCAAGTTCTTTAATAATTTTTAGTTTAAGCTTACCAAATCGAGGAACTCCCTCAACTCAAAAACCCCCAAAAAAGAGGAATACTCCCAGGCATTGCCATGCCATCCCGGCATTTTTTTTTTAGTTATGAAAACTCCGCGCAAGGAGTCCACGCTCTCTCCCGAGTAATTAGAAGTTGTCCCAGGGCAGGGCACCCGTAGCCACGTCACGGCGCCCACAGCCGATTGCTCCCGGTAGACACCGTCGCCGTCACAGCCACGCCTGGCTGGCACATTAGTCTGTTTTCCTCCTTACTCGGCCAAAGTATGGGTAACATGAGAATTGGGCAAGGGAACCCTCCCCGAAGCTCCTCCTGATGAAGGAAATGTCTAAACCAATTAATCATGGGCAGAATAAAACAAATGACCAATCCAATTATGAGCTTCATGTTTATGCATGTCAAGAGGGCAAAGTCTCCGCGGAGATCCAAACGGACCCGGCCATAAGCATGCAAATTTGAAATCAAATCCAAGTCAATATGCATGTCAAGAGGGCAAAGTCCCCGCGGAGATCCGAACGGACCCGGCCGTATGCATGCAATAATCAAAATCAATTTCACGATAATAGGCATGACAAAGAGTGGCAAAGTCTCCGCGGAGATCCAAATGGACCCGGTCGTACGCATGTCCCTACAGTCAAATGGTCATCACTCAAGATTATAAAATAATTGGAAAAGCCCAAGTGCTTAATGAGACAGACCCTTCTGATGGTTGTGCCAAGGAAAGAACCGAACCCAACTCCTTGAATACCCATATCCAAGCTTGTCTTCAAGCTTCCTCTTTTTTTATCAGACTTAAGTTGTCTTTTCAGGCGTGGTTTTTATGGTTACACCGTTAACCAAAAAGCAGTCGGTTCGTGGGCGCCACGTTAAACCGCATGCCCTACCCTCGGCTTTTTTCCTTTAATGATTCGGGAATCAACAAGGACTTATTCGCCGGTCAATCTTCATAATTTCAATGTCGCCACGGCATGACAATGTTTCAAAATTCCACAAAAATCAAGATATTCCAAAATCAAACAAAAAATCAATATATTCCAAAACCAACAAAAAATCAAAATATTTCCAAAATAAAAAATTCCAAATATTTTCAAAAGACACAAAATTCAAATATTCCAAAACTCCACACAAAAATCCAAATATTTCCAAAATTCACAAAAAATCAAATATTTTCAAAAATCACAAACAAATCAAATATTTCCAAAATCAAAAATTTCCAAATCAACAAAATTTCAAATACTCCAAAAACCAACAAAAATTCGAATATTCCAAAATCTATAAAATCAAATATTTCCAAAATAACAAACAATTCAAAAATTTTCAAAACCCACAAAAATTGAATATTTTTGAGAAAAAAAAATCCAAAAACAATTATGATGGTATTACAAGCAATCGCCTCCTGCCTGCGTCAGATCGCACCGAATCTTTCAATCTTGGGTTCCTCCCCTCTTGCACTTTATCTTTGGCCAAGTCCACTTATCCTCATGGTTAAAACAAATCAATTGAATGAGCCATGTTTATTGTTTAAACGCTTTATCCAGACTGCATGCTCCATGCTAAAATGCTATTTTCCATGATGTTTGTTTTTTCTTGGCTAACGAGTTTTGAGCGCAGGATTCGAGTCACCTCATCCGGCGCAATCAGACAGTTACTGCCCCTACCATCACGTATCTGCATTTACTATATGTTATACTACTAGAGCACACCAAGGACCTTGTGGCTTTGAGGAATCTGGGGTTAGAGTTCCCCTTCATCAAAAACCATGATAATCCCAGAGGATTCTTAGCCGCACGGATAGGCTGTTACGCTTGGCTTGTAAGGACGACGGACCCATGCATACACCTTGGTCCTGACTCACCGGCGTAACAATATTATCCTTTGTTATTTTCTACTCCACTTTTAATCTTATTTTTCTTTTAGCCCAGCATACAGGCATATTGAAATCACAGTGAAATCCGCTCTTCCAGGGCAATTTGCGGGCCATTCGCGCCTATTTCCAATAGCTTGAAACATCATTCCACTTCGGGTCGAGTATCCAACTTCCCTTGGCTATCGCCTCCGGGCAGATTTCCTCCAGAATCATTTGTTTGGACTTCCTCCTTTATCTTTTGTTTTACTCCCAGAGATCCGCCGGGCCGGGCAATCCCCCGATGGCGCAACCGAAGGATTGTGTCCTTAGGTACTTCCCCTACGCTAGAAGTTGATCTCCCGCATCTCCCAAGATCTGCCGGGCCGGGCAATCCCCCGATGGCGCAACCGAAGGATTGTGTCCTTAGGTACTTCCCCTTCGCTGGAAGTTGATCTTTTCTTGTTTTCGTGCCTCGCGCACACCTTTTTCCTTTCCTTTCTTTAGTCCAAGCATTTGTTCCTGTGGGTTATCTTCCTGGTGGTGATTTCCAGGGTTGTTGGAGAAAAACTCTCATCAGATGGGCTGTTCGCCAATTCAGCGCGTGTCTCTTTTAACCTTGACGTCAACTCTTCAGTCCGCTCCGCTGCACTTCACTACGCTATGCTGCATTGCGCTGCATTCCGCTCCATCTATTTCGCTTCATTGCACTCCATTCCGCTCCACTTCGTGTCCCTCCGCTCGCTCCCCTGCAGAGCAGACGTCAAAGTTGGGCATCTGTAGACACGCGAATTTTCCATTTGCGGGTATATTTTCGAGTTACACCGCAATGCCCAAAATGTTCAACTTTTTATCCTGAAAGAGCAATTTTCCCAATATTCCTGAATTTCACCCATTTTCCGGTGCTTTCCTTAGAGGGTCTGATCGCGGTTCGACCTGCGCGGTCAGGTCGCGGGGTCCAGGGGCAGCGCCCTCGGAAGCTATTTTTAAATCGCGTTCGCTACAGTCGACGCGTTTTATGATTTTAAATCGCGTCCGCCACACTTGACGCGTTTCTTATAAAAACGCGTCGACCCCAGCCGCCGCGTCTTTGAACCACCTTCTAATCGCGTCAAGCCGCCCCGCCGCGATTTTGGCTCTGACAGCCCGGCCCGTGCGCAGGCTGCTAATCATTGTGTCACTTCTGATTCGCGTTAGCTCTAGTTGTCACGATTCAAAAACGTCCATCAGTCGAGCCAGTGCATGGCTGAGTCGGTCCGCCCCTTCAGATTCACGTCCGGTTGTGCCGTCGCGATTTACAGCTTTCATATTCGCGTCGCCCCAGCCGACGCGTTTCAAAGGCGGCACATGCCCGACGCGCTTTCATTAAACCGACCTTCTAAATCGCGTCCAGATGAGCCGACGCGATTTAGCCCCTTTAATTGCGGCGGCTGTCCCCGACGCGATTTTACCCAGCAGGTAAAATCGCGCGCAGAAGCCCTTTTCCAGGGATCCGGCCATTTGTTTTGTTTTGGGGGAGGGTTTTAGAGAGAGAGAGAGAGAGGGTTTTAGAGAGAGAAAGAGAGGTTTAGAGAGAGAAAGGGGGAACCTCTCCTTCCGACGGAGCTCCACCACGCCGATCGTCTTCCTCGTCATCCCCGCCTTCTCCACAGCCCGACGCCGCCGTCCACTCTCCATCGCACGCACATCTGGGCGCCACGACGTCCCCCTCCTCTCTGTTTGATCTCCACAGCGCCGTTACGCTGTCCGGCCGCCTCGGGGAACCACCCCAGTTTCTTCCTCCCTCCGGACCCCTCGTGGTCCTTTGAGTTTCTTTTATTGTTTTTTTATACATCATCGTCTCCTTCGTGGCCCATTTTTACACTTTGCATGCATGCACACACATCATACCTAGCTTTTAGGGGTTTAAAAGACCACAAAAAGGTGTGTCTTTTGCCTTTTACATTTATGTTATTTTATTCTATTTATTTTATTTACTGCACATCGGCTAATCCGACCTCTTTTTTATTGTCTTTGTGTCACAGGTACCCTGGAGTTGAATCTCCTTCGCCGGCCGGCCGGTGGAAGGAGGAGGAAAGAGCCCACATCCATCTCCCGTGTATTACGCCCCTCGTGGCGTTCCTTTTGGCGCCCTCGGTGCCTGGCGATCACGGTATATTTATTACTTTTTATTGTCTTTTAATCGCCCGAAGGGCACCCTGTGTTTTTATCATTTTTTTTTCCACGCGTATCCGTAAGCGTTGTTGTGTGGACCCAATTTTTCACCTCCCGTAAAAAGGAGGTAGAAAGTCCAATCTACAACACTTCCACATCAAAATTTTATTTTTTAAGTGTTAATTTTTGTAGCACTCATTCACCCCCCCCCCCCCCCCCACTCTACTGTGCTGCCGTGGGCTAATAGAGACTAATGTCTTTTATCTCACGAGATTGGTTATCCCTCTTAATGCCTATATATGAAGGCAATCCACATCGGAGGATCTTTGCAAGAGCTTAGAGGTGTTTGAGGACAGAGCAAAGAAGAGGAGGAAATCATACTTGCATTCGAGGTATGGTCAATCATGTGCAGACCACTTCAACATTCTTCCTCAATCAAGATGTCACTTTATAAGTTTTCAATCACTCGTATCATTCATGGATTTGTGTGTGATTGAGTTCTATTATCGTTTTTTAGCATCTTTCTTATGTTTGCTCTAAAATATTGCGAATAAATAAGATGAAGATGCCTCCCAAAACTAATAGATTTATAGTTTCATATGACTTGTTCAACCCCCATACTGTTAGTCTAAATAGAGGTGATAAAATGTGAGACAACATATTTCATGTATTATTTATTTTATTGCATATAAATTTTTTCATCCATATTTTTATTTTTTTGCAGATCAATTGTATCTAGATTAGACAAGTCATATACAACTTGTTGCATAAGTGTACAACAAGTCTCATGTGTGTTAGTTCAACGTCATGTGATTATTTCCACATGGAGGTGAGAATCTATGAAAATAAAATATTTTACATATATATTTAGTAACAAATTATTTTATGTTTCATTTTAATGAAAATTCTTTTTCCACATTTTATATAGACCAATCACATAAAAGTTGGATAAGTCACATAGGACTTGTTACACGATTAAGTATATTGTAAGTATTGCTTGATATTTTTAAATATATTGTTATATTATAGCAAGTGTTAGGTGGTACACACAAAGTGACTCAATGGTCAAGATCCTTCATTTTACACCTTAGATTTTAGGTTCAAATCTGTATCCCACACTTATCTATCATTAAAAAAAAGTAAGGGGTATGTGAGTTGTTCAACCACATACAATGTCATGTCCCAATAGTGCAATTATGGAGACATAACAGATTTATAATAATCTAACATGTAGAAATTAAGAAAATAAAACAATTTATACTACTATGATTGTTTATCGACTAGAAGATATATTCATTTATAAACATTTTAAAACAAACTTATACTACTAGAACTGTTCACTGACTAGAAGATATATTCATCTATAGACATTTTATAACAAACTTACAATATATGAATCTCACTGTAGACTGTTTATACATGTTATTAGAGCCAAGATAAAGCTCAATATAAAGTCTTACAGCCACAATAAGGAAGACCAATGATATTAAAAATTGGTGACGAGTCTTTCTCAGCTCTCATCTCACCTAGTGGAGTCCTACTCTTGAGATTCACCTAAGAAATAAGTCTAGTAGGATTTATATTCTAACCAAGCCAAATGAATCAAGTTACTAGACTTGAACTTATAAGTGATTTATTTCAAGAGATAGAGTCTAGCAAGTATGGCAATAAATTTTTACCATGATTATATTCAAGCAATAAATTAATTAATTATTTGGTCATCAGTAGTAAACTTGATCATATATGAACATGATTCAAGTAAAGTTTGACCATTATCAAATATAAACAAGAGTTATTATAAAAAATAATAAATATTCTTGTAGAACTTGTTATCAAAATAGAACTTGTCATCGAAATGAACTATGTGCTATAATGAACTGTCATTCAAGTATTTAAATTGAAACTTGTAGAGACTTGTAGTGATGTTGTGCCTAAACTTCTAATCAATAACCTTCCAATTGGCTAATAAAGATATTTGGGTGCTTCTCTCGGAACCAGATCTAAACCCTTGGCATATGGCATAGGTTCAAAAGAGGTATAGGATCTCAACATAATACATTTATACAGTTCATTACATATAAATAGCCAAACTTCAAGAATAATTTAGTGTTTATAACAAGGATGTTGAATTCAAGACTTGTATAAATGATGACAAATACACTTTAAAAAATGATAATTAATTAAGAATAATCAAAGATAGTCAAGATAAATTGAAGAATATTAAAAGATTAAAGATCATTTGATTTTAACTGAAATAAATAATCAGTCGACCAATATTCATGTTTTAGTTGACCAATTAGTCTTGTTTGAAAATATAAAAGTTATTGGAAAATTTAATTGACAAAACATCATTTCGTTTGATAGATTATTTTTTAATTTCAATTAAAAATGAGTAATTAGTCGACCAATATTTATGTTTCAGTCGACTTATTGAGAGTCAATTTCTATATGGATTTGGGAGTCAATTTTAGCATGTGTCAGATACTCGATTTGGCTATAAGTTGATAACTTTTGTCTGGAAGTTGATTGGGTCTGAAAGTCAATTTTGAGAATTCTGAGAGTTCATTTCTATATAACTTGGAGTCGATTCTTAAGGTTAATTAGGGAGTTGATTTCTAGATATTTATGGAAGTTTGTTTCTAGGTATTTTGAAATGATTTTTAGATATTTTATGTGCTATATTTTTATTTTTATTTAGATATTTCTAGGTGTTAATTAGAAAGTATTTGACGAAAAATAGAGTTAGATTAAAGAAGAATTTGACTAAAAAATATGGTTGAGTTATTGTAAAAAAATATCTTGGTACCTATACAAGGAATATTATGTTAATTCAAGAATAAGTCAAACATAGAGCATGTTAGACATGGGTCAAGATTATTAATAAACTGATCATAAAATTAAATTTCAAGAGAATTGAAAGAGAGTGTGAATATGTGGATCTGAATTATGATTTGGATGAATGATATGCTTCTGAACAAAGTCTTATACAAGGAAATATTAATGAGCTAGTCATTACAAAATCATATAAGCCAAGAAGAAAATCTTTCGTTTAATTTTACAAGTAGTACAAGTTGATTATGTCAAACATATAAATAATTACACAGTATCGTGAGTTTTATAAGAATTAGAAATACCAATGATTCATAATTGACCTATTTAGAAGTACCTATTTTATCTCCCAGAGATTTTAAAGCTCTTAAAGACTCGCATGCTTTCTTCTTGTTCCCCTCCTTTGATTGCTATAGAGTTGTGCTTACGTACACAAGGTAAAGAATAATTTATTTTTACATATATTTATAGGCATATATTTAGACTTTGAAAGTGAAATTCAAATTATTTCCAAAGACGACTTCATGGCCAACTCATCACCTAATGATGATGTGTATAATTTTCAAAGTGACATTTTCTATTATTTTAATAGTAAGTGGCTTGAACAATTACTTAAAGGTCATCAAGTTGAATTAAATTATTACAAAGGGCCACTATTTTAGATATTACCATCGCCAATGCATGCCATGCGTCTTGACATTTTATATTAAATCTTCCTCTTTAACTTTTATTTAAGTTGTTTACCCAAAGTTTTTAAAATTGTGACTATGTCCTTTCATAAAATTGTTATAATTTATTTATACTTATTCATAATTTTTTATTGCTACATGGATTTAGTTAATGAGAAACACTTGTTGCACTTCTCAAGTATACTTATTATATTTCTAATGTCATCTCATTGGACAAATATAATACACCACTAGCACATTACCCAATGGAAAACTTGAAGTGCATTTCAAAAGTGCGTAAGTGTCTCGCCCAATAGAAGGTTTCAAAAATGCACTTCATAAGTGCAATAAACCTTTTCTTAGTCAATATAAATATGATGAAAAGATTTGTTACATGTTAGACAAGTAAGTAAGACATATGTCAGACACGTCTATTGGCCAAAATGTGAGCGAACATAATGTGTTATCGCATACTGATCAATAGGTGCACCAAATAGTTGCATACTTGACATGTAACAAGTATTTATCAAAGGTGAACGATAATAGATAAAATATTTCATATATTTTTTACTTGTTAATGAAAGTTATCTTGTTCCTCTATTTTTTTTCTTATATAGACCAATCACAAGAAAGTTGGACAAACCACATGAAACTTGTTACACCGTTAAGTATGTAACAAATATTTCTCAACATATTTAAGTAGGTGTGTAACAACTCTTATATGACTTTTCCAACCTCAATGAGACTAGTTTATAAAAATAAATAACTCAACAGTATTATAATAAAGATTACACTTTAGAATTATGTGATCATGTATATATGTAAATATATACTATTTTGAGGACCTTATATTGAAATATGGTGGGTTATAGATCCTACTTTTAAAGTGTTTTATTATATTAATCAATATAAAACACCATGATAAGTATATAACAATAGCTACATGAAACAATATATAGAAATATGAGAAAATAACAACATATGATGCTACTACCATAAAGTGGATGGGTATAAAACTTGTGTATGATATCACCGTCAAGTTAACTTAAGCAAATTATGTGTATCTTAGAGGGGTAAATCACGAGTTAGTTGTTAACTTGGTTTCATCGAGGCGTATAATCTAGAATAATTAGGTTCCCCTCCTTACCCAAGGATAACTCTATCCACTCCCAGTGATGGGGTAAGTAAGTTACCCCCTAGGTAGGTAGTTTTTATATTTTTTTATACATTCCATCATTTTTTATACACATTCTACTATTTATCTCGTGATATATATATATATATATATAATTTATAAAGATAACTAGATTTGGGGAAGATGGGTTATCTACCTAGTCCCAATTTTGTTTTTAAAATAAGGTGAATTAATTTTTGAGTTAGCCAATATCTGGTTAACCAATCCATGGGTTGTTTAACCCTTAACTAAAGTGGCTGGAGACTAACCCAAAAGTTAATCCAACTATCTTTGAGAATAAAATGAGACAAGATAGATATCCTTTGTTGCCCACCCTGAATAAGTCCTCATTCCACCAACCATCCAGAAAAAAATGACCATTTTTTAGCCTAACTTAGGATAGCATTCCTACCTCACCCGTTGAGGGTGGGAAGAGATAACCCATGCTACTTTGAGTAACTTTAGATTAGCATATATGACACCCAAATTTAGTTACTAACCCATGATTTATCACCTCTTATCTATATATAAGTCTATCACCAAAGTGGCTTTCTGATTTACTACTTCCCGTTCTTATAAGTAGACTAGAAAGGAAGCTTGAAAAATGCACACCATTTATTGTGCATTGAATTAAATTATATACTTTAAAATTCATAAAAATTACAAAATTAATAGAGTGGTTTAGAGATTTAACAACCAAAATAATTAGAGCCATGTAAGAGGTGCTAGTATCCATAACTTCTTAAAAAAATATGAAGAAAGATTGAGGGAATTCATTATTTTCAATTGTGTGTTTTATTCTATAGTTGGTATAGAGATTTTATCTTATATTAGAAAATTAAACATATCTGTGTGAGTTTAGAGAAATACTTAGTATCCGCATATGGTCGATATCGATCTAGTATCTACCTTCACATGACAATAGACCTCACACAAGCACATGAAGGCCACTTGAAAGCATGACTCACAATCATGTAAGAGTGGCTATCTAGGCCAGTATTGGCTATGTATGAGTATTAAATTGTTTTCCTGAGTTTATCTTCTATTATCTTTCTAATAAGAAAATATGACACTATACATACGTAATGTGTGCATAGGTGTAGACCATAGTTGAGGTGCGCACTTTAGTTTGTTAGCCTTTTACTATAGAGAGATTTTGTACAAACAATTAATTTTTTTTTTCTAAAAATATTTTTTAACAAGAAGTTATGTGTTTCGTGGTTATCTCTATAAGAATTCTATAATAACAAGATATGAGAATACAATATTCTATATTAAAAATAAAATAGTGCATAAAACTTAGGAATTATTTTGTCCTCACATCTTGTCTCCATAAATTCTATATACATTAGAATTTTTGTTCTTTAAATCAAAATCTATTTTATTTAAATAATAATAAATTGAGGATAAAAAAGTAAATGAGTCACACTTCTAATGAAGTTTTCTTGTATGGAATTTTATCAATCATATTATAGACCAATCAAATTAATAAGAGTATATATATTGCCTAAGCATTTTTTACTATAATTGTTTATGTTGTCTTTAATTATGTAATGAGATAATTATACATATTTTTCAAGAATATGTTATGCTTATTTGACATTCATATTATTTTATTTTATATCTTCACTTTTTTTTTTGTCATACATGTCCTCATAACAAATCATATCTCATTACTTATATTCACATTTACCTCATGAGTTGAATTAAAATAAGAAAAAGATTAACATATTCTTATTTAATCTATCTAAAGAAACTCTTTCTATACGCGCCCGTCTTAGACACAAGCGAGGTGGGCCCTACAACACTTTAATGACTATGAGGCAAAATCGTATTGTTATTATAATTTTTCATCATGATGTAGGAAGTGTCAATCATGTCTGAGTCTCTTCTTGCACAAATGATTCTCTTGTGTGAACCAGATGCTCCATCCTACTTGAAATTTTAGAAAAATTGACAGCTCCGTTCAAGTTTATCTTCTCAAAACTTCTTTACATACCTGTTTAACTCCCACCATGTCACCTAATCATGTATATCTCATTCTCTATATTTTTCTTTGTATCACGTACTTCTCACTATTATTTGAGCAATGTTCTAGCGGATTGTTGGTTCTACAGCTTGCATTGGCATAATTGTCTCCAAAATTTTCATGTTTAAATCATGTTCTCTGGTGCACGACAGCACGAGCATCTCATTTGCTATTCCCCGAGATTTTTTTTCTCACCATAATTACTACACAGTGAACATTTTGTATTAGTACTCTAAACAGAATATGAACACTTAGTGTGATGCTTTTGATTGTATCTTCTTATTTCCTGGGCTTGTCCCAAGTCGCCAATAGCTGTTCTCTACTTCTATTTGGGAAGGTTGAGGATGAGTCAAGATTTGACATGTTGGACGACTCGATCGTGTAGAATTTATCCTGACACGGTAAGGATCGAAGCGTACCACATTAATACGTTTCAATTTAGATGATCTTATTATAAAAAATAATAAAAAAATAATATATAAAAATAAAATAAACCAGATCGAATCGATCGTGCCAGAGGCCATGACAAAGTATATCTAGTCGGGTCACGCGACTCCATTGAATTTTTTTTTTTAGAAATAGCCATTTAAAGTGTGGATTTTGAGAAGTTTTTATATGAGAGTGACCCCACTGAAATTGACGGTGTCTAGTATTAAGAGTTTATTTTTATTAAAATTTTTATTTTTTTATTTTAAATATATATTTACAATTATTTATTTATAATATATATAATATATAAATTATATAATATATTAAAAAATTTTAAGTAACCCCACTGAACAAATTTTCTTCATCCGTCTCTGCTAGAGACTTGCCAAACCCCTGACATGGTACAGTATGGCCGTGCCACTGCATCACGACAAATTTTGATGAGTAGAATATATTCTCTCAAGTCTCAACTATCAGAAAAATGAATATGAATGGACAAAGGCAGCTCTTCTCCAGGAAAAGAATGGTATGACAATCATGTAACATGGTCTTCATTGAAATGACAATGCAGATGATTGGATGTAGTAGGGAACGACCTATCTTTCTAGACATGGCATTATAAATAAAATGCATTGTATTTTCATCTCCTACAGTATTTCATATCTACATGGGAGCCCCTCCAATCCAGCTATTCATTTATAAACCTTTACAATTACACATTTATTTTTAGGACCCTTTTCCAAACTTCTGAGGGGCTTATTCACAATGTTATTTGGGTGTTTCATCCGTTGACCTGAGATTCTGAGGAGCTATAAACAGATATCTAGATTTGGAGAAGCTAATCCTTGAATATGGAATGTTACAGTGGGTTAGAAATAGGGGTGTCAATTGGGTCGGGCCGACACGGAGGCCCGGAAGTTCGGCCCGATTTTAACCGAGCTTGGGCCGAGAAAATGAGTTCGCTATAAATTTTTGGCCCGGCTCGGAAAAAATAGGGCCGGGCTTGGATTTTTGTGTAGCCCGGCCCGGTCGGCCCGAAAAAAATAAATATAAATATAATTTATATTAAATATAAAATTTATATTTAGAAAGAGAATTATATTTATTTTTTTCTATAATAAATCTACTCAAAAATATAATTTTTTATAAATTAAATGTTAATATAGATATAAGTAAAATGTATATTATTTTTTTATAAATATATTATAGTAGATATATTAAAATTACATATTATATAAATAAAATAATAATTTTCTTATATTTTTCGGGCCAAGCCGAGATGGACTTTTTCTAAGTCCGGGCCAAGCCACCCATACCGGATCTACCCCCGTGCCTGGGCCGGACCCGAGCCGGCTCTTAGAAAATCGGGCCTGGGTCCGACCAGACCCGGCCTATTGACACCCCTAGTTAGAAATTAGAAGTCCAATGGACACTGGGTTGTCTTTTGATAGGAGATTCATGAAACTACTAGACAATATGAGTTGGCAAGTAGTGAGATCTAACTGTATAAAAAGAATGTGAAAGGTAATACTAAGCATTCATGATACTAAGACAACATGATAAGAACAATAAGACGGAACTTAAGTTTACACTGCAGCTTGAGAATAATAGAAATAAAAAAAGACAATGAGAAAGGAAAAGCAGAAGGTAAAAGAGTATCTGCATGTTAAGCATACTAAAAGACACTAATAAAAATGGTTGTTAAAGTATCTATACAATCAACTAATGAATAAAAGGGCAATGAAAAGGAAAACACAGAAGGTAAAAGAGTCTCTGTCACCTTAAGCATACTTAGAAGACTATGAAAAAACTGATTGTTGAAGTATATACAAAAATAACTAACTTAGGATCAGTCAATAAGACATTGATGTTGCACAAAAAGTGGATTTTAGCACTATTTTGGTCCATCTCTGCATGGTTCATGGCCCAATAAAATTTGTTTGACCGTTTGTTGACTTGCCTCGAATCCCATGTAAACGACAACATCGATTGCCGCTGACACCTTATTAACGGCATACTCCCTGAATGTCTACTCTGGTAGACGTGCTTTTTTGGATTGTCCTCACAAGGCTCATTTCTTAGCCCATTAGGCCCATTATTCAGTAGGCGCAGTTTTATCTCCATTAAATCTCCAGGGTAGCTCGTGCCTTGTCGGTAGGCCCGATTGTCGCCGCTCCATTTATGATGACAAGAGGTTGGCCATCGGACATATTTGAGCTGCAGAATTCGTTGTCGGCAAGATCTTTTGGTGACACAGTCGTATGCCGCCTACACTTTTTCTGGTGCCAGCCTCTTCTGTCGTTATCTCTTGCATAGTGTGTGGTGCTTATGTGCTTGCCATTTTCGCCACCTTCCAGCTATCTCCTGTGTGTGTGCTCTGTGCCATGCTAAAATTCACTTAAATCTAATTTAAAATCCAAATAAATAAAATTCACATAATCTGTAAAATTCACATAAAATAAAATCCATCAACACCACTTAAACCAACATTAACCAATCCCATAATAGATATTAAATAATTAAATAACACAACAATTTAAATCCTAAAAAAAAACAATTAAAAATATAGCTCACACATGAAACCCATAAAACTCAATAAATAAACCAACCATACCCAACAGCTAGACCCCACTTAAAATCTAAATAAAATCAGACCACCAAAAAGATCTCTTCAAATCCTGGTACATCTTAGTGTTACCAATTAAATATGGCAAGATAAAGATTTATGGAGTTGACTCCAAATAAATGAAAATAGGATTGATGATCCCCAAGATTTCTTGTCCCAGAGGACAGTGACATTTAATTAGTCAAGCACATTGGGCCTTATTTTTCAACTGTGTGGACACCAAAAACAGCCTACATTCCCAAATTTTCAAACATTGTGTGAACAAGGTCACTGAGGTGGTGCAATTTCACCTACTAAAGAACTAAAGAATTAAATAGAAGCCTACAGTGATGTGGACTATTTTAATATTGCCACCTGCACCAGTTGATAAATTCCCCAAATGAGTCCATGCAAGATTGATGTCTGATTTGGGGGGGGGGGGGGGGTGGGTGGTGCTGGTAGTACAGAAAGTCAACTCAATGGGGTTGACTTTTACTTAAACACAAAGGTGATTGATGTCTGATGACATTCTATGTGGGAAAATAGGGCATCTGAAGTCATGAAAATTGTCTGAAACTGTTAATTTGACTAAATTCAGGAAAAATTAATGCCCCAACCTCTGCTGCTTGAAGGGATGGTTGGATTCAACACCAGAACACATTTAAAATGCTCCATCAAGTCTCACTTGGAGACCTGTGTTCTTACCATCCGATTGTCAATCAGATGGTCAAAAAGAAATGGAAATTGGTTCACTAACACACTTTTCCTTTTTGACAATTTGACACCAACCAATAAAAAATATGCCACATCATCATATGTCAGGAGGAACACACCTCAAAAAAAGAGGATTGTGGTGGATTTTGATTAGCGTATTAAAAAATATGTCAACAAATTAAGTGTGCTATTAACCATTTTCCAAAAGAAATGTAGCAAAATAAGATCTTACAACTTAGTTAATAGGCTATCAAAAGTCAATCATTTCCACTCCATTAAAGAGTGCATGATCTTTATTCTTTTATTTTCTAAAATTTGACAGACGACCAGATGATATATATATACACATTACTCAGATGAGATCCCATGTGATAGAAAAACGAAAAAAAAAATATTAGCACCATTGGAATCAGCAATAAGTAAAACTCTTTCAGAGATCATGAACGAAGCTGCAATGACGCTAATTGCAGATTGCTCCAGTGGTTCAGATCAGAATCTTTTGTAAAAGGAAAAAAAGAGAAAAATATATTTAAGAATAAATTAATTAAGAGTTCCTATCAGATTTTTGATTTATTTGTTAGTCCCTAACAGAGCTGTAACTCATTACAGTAAGTGTTATCACTTGTTACAGTATACGTTAAGTCCTGTTATAGTAAGAACTTCTCTGTTACAGTCAGAGACTTCTAATTAATTTATTCTATACTTAATTACTGTAAGAAAATTTTACAATAAAATTGAGATAGAACATAAGAAAACAATTTTTTTTTGTAACAGATATTTCTAAAAAAAAATCAATCTTTCAGGTACGATCTATATTCAACTTTCTCTTACTTTTAGTTTTATTTAATTTTCTTATTGGGTTGGTAGCACACCACGCGTGCTGTGGCGCCGTAAGCATCGAAGTCCATGCAAGAATTGGATTGTGTCAAAAGTTTAATTGTCTCCACTAACTGAGTGGGTGGTTGAAAGTTGAAACCTTTGGTAAACATAATATATATATATATATATATATATATATATATGGTAAGTAAACAAACATATATTTAGTTGACATAAGTTTACATGTGGAATCGGTCTATCTGGTCCGTCAAGATTTGTTGAAACCATTTCTTTTTATTTGTCAATCTTTTTGTGTTCTTATGCAGGAAGATGAGACCACCCAAGTCATTGGCTGCAGGTGCCTAAAGTCATGATGCATCTCAATTGATATCTCTTTTTTATATCCACGTCAAGTTTAAGTCTAGAGAAAATTTTATTATACTGACCTAAGTATATAATACTAGCTCAAAAAATATTTTAGAAAATTTATTGATCCACCTCGTGCGGTTCATTGCGCCGCACTATATCACTTTTTTTAAGCCTAGTATTTTATTTTGAAGCTCAATTTTTTATTTTGGTGCTTAGATTTCTATTTGGGCATCCATGATATCCAATTTGACTCATTGCACCGAAAGAGAAAAGTTAGGGTGTCAAAATAAAAAATTAGGCTCTAAAATAAAAGATTAGACTCAAATAAAAAAAAAGAAGTAACACAGTACTTTAATATTTATGGATATTAAATAGGCCATTGCTAATATCACTACCACTCTTTCAGATCATGCAAGATCTTGAATCATTGTGTAAATATTATGGGAGAATTAAATATGGCCATTGCTAATATTGAATTCTCACCTAACATTGAAGTCTCACTTGTTTGATCCCCTAAGCATGATGCATGTTGAAATATAAAATTTCAGCGGCCCCCAAGAGATATATCTCCGTTTGAAATTTTATCTTTTTTTTTTTAGAAATGACCTTCTTATTTTTGCTTTATCTCTACTACCTTGGACATTAGAAGATTTTTCTTGGAGAAAGACTTTGTGTACTTTCAAAAGTGCACAAAGTGCAATCCACATGGGTAATTAACCAATGTGGCATCATCCACATGGGTGGTACCCATATGACACCCAAAAAAGTGGTGTCACATGAGTTAATTACCCATGTGAATTACACTTTGTACACTTTTGAAAGTGCACAAAATCTTTCTCTTTTTCTTGAGATCATCATTTTAAGACTCTGATCTTCTGTTATCTTCATTCTTTGCAGATCTTTTCTTCAGTGAGTGAGAAGTTCCATTACTTATCCAAATCCCAAGATAACCTCACCATGGGCAACCTATATTTGAGATCATGTCTCTTCAACGTCATTTAGCATAATAGCATTAGTTGTTAGAAAGGGAATTGATTTTGGAGAGGAGAAATTTTGGAAGGCCCCAATGCTGAATTTGTCTCAATATGTGAAAGTCTAATTATTAAATTATGATCCACCCAGTGAAAGTCTAGATGATAAGCACGATCTAAGAGCGCAACCCAACCCCATATTTCTACCCATGTGGAAAGACCCCCTAACTCGACAAGGGTCCCTAAGGAGATATATGAGGTAAACATATAGCTCCCACGACTAGGCTCTCGTAATGCACTAAGATATAAGGTAAGTTTAACATTTAGTCCCTCTATTAGATTAGACAGAACATAGTTCGAAACTCTTTTCACCCACAGTCAGTCCTTGGCTCGAAAGACCCTAATCCGGAGGCCCTCTTAACTTGATAAGTAAGGTGGATCAATCTTGCGAGTGACTGAGACGGCCAAAAAGAGACCCAATTAGCTCGAGCACTTATTTGATGATATAGTTGACAGACCCTATTGAGATGATATATTAAAAGACGTGAGAGAATCAAAATAGATATAAGAGTCCGAACATGATTTTTATAATCATGGCTCATAAATCATGTAAACAGTCTTACGTACATTCTTGAACAATCACTCCTCTGAAGATTACATCCCACGATTCTACCTCATCGCTTGCCGAACCTTACAAAATCGTTGGAGAAACCGACATTTTTATAAACCCTGGAGATCTCTTGATGAAAGGAACAAATTCTCCCTGCTTGCATTGACGAAAACGATATTAAATTCTCTCATCCTCTTGTCTTGAGCTCTTATCCCTAATTGACTTATGGATCAAAATTTTTCTCTGACTCCTAATCCCTTTTTCTAGGAGTGTTCATGATTTTGGTTTGATTTGGTTTATAGGAGATTTTTTAGAAACCAAACCAACCCAAATTTAGACTCAAACCGAACCAACCAAATCAAACCGAAGTTTCTTGAAACCAAACCAAACCAAACCGAATTAAATTCGGTTTGATTCGATTTAACTTGAAAATAAATGTGCCTTTACATTCTCTTAATCTTAAATAAAATTTTAATCACTTGTTTCTCTAATAATCACTATCAATAGTATTGAAATGAAGTATTAAATGTTGATAACCATATTAACTTTCATATATGTATTTTTACGTAAATATATTAAAAAATTTGATAGATATATACAAATTAAAATTTATTATTATAATTCGATTTAATCGGTTTGGTTTGGTTTCTAGAGATTAGAAACCGAACCAAACCGATTTTTTTTTTCGATTTGGTTTGGAACCAAACCAATTTTTTCCATGTTTAAATCGAACCAAACCAAATCGAATCGCTCAGTTCGATTTAGTTTTTCGGTTTAAACCGAATAGTGAACACCCCTACTCTTTCTACGTATTCTTATCTAAGAGAGAAAAGATTGTTTGTAATTTTTCCAATCCTTAAATAGAACAATAGATTCGAGATTGACTATCTACAGATCTATAAAGAGCGAATAATAAACTACATAAATGAATGGTCGAGATCTAAAACTACATCAGGGCCCCCAAATCCGGCGGATAGAAATAATACACCAAGAATATTCTTTCATTATAAAACCATATAGAATTTATATAATTATCTAATCACACTAGAAAAATATCCGTCCCATTCCCACTGTTGCAAAAAAGAACAAAATAGATGGATACCCTCTTTGTACAACTAACTTGTGACGCAGACACATCCGTCTCATCTCCTGCACGCCCTCGCGTACACACCTCATCACCCCTACGACCCGCCCTCTCCTCCATCGCGTTCGCGTGTACGGCGAAGAAGTCAAAGGTGAGCGGATCACGTGGGCCCCACATTCCAGCGGAGATAGTTCTGTGGGAATAAAAAAGGAAAAAAATATATCCTCGAGAGCACGGGCTCGGCAGGTTCGACTCCAATCGGGTTGTTTTGACTTCGAAGAGTAACAGAACAAACACTGCAACGCTGTCGTCGTTAGCGAGCGACGGCCTGCTTTGTATGCGCAGAAACCTCCGCAGTTCCCACCGCCGGATCGAAGGCGGGAGAAGCTCTAACCTCCTCCTCCGGCTCCGGCCACTACGTCGAACCCTAGGTAGCATTGCTTTCCTCTCTGTCGCCTCCTCTCCTCCTCCTCCTCCTCCCGTCTGTTTCTTGTCTACCGTGGTTCCTGTCTTTGGTCTTCTTGCGTCGCTCGGCCGTGCTCTGCTGCGCGGTGATTGGTGGTGCTGTCCCTGTACTTTGTCGATCTTTTTAGGGGGGCGAACGTGGAACCAGTGGAACAGATGACGGCGGAGCCTAGTGCGGAAGCTTCGCAGTCCGAGGCTGCTGCGGACGCCCCCGCGGCGTGCGCGGGGTCCGCTCTGCCCCCGCCTCAGGGTCTCCAGGCCCGCCACGGCGACCCCAAGCCGTCGTGGTTCACGCCGAAGAGGTGCTCTCTCTCTCTCTCTCCTCCCGCCGTTCTTCGTCACCGTGTCTGTGTTGTTCTCATTCCAGGCGGGTTTTGGGTGGTTTGCTTATTGCTCTAAGCTCTTCATTCTTCGCTTCAAGTGGGAATTGCGTTGTTAAGATCTTCTCTTTGTCTGTAGCTTTGTTTTTCTTTTTCTTGCGGGCTTGGCCGGACTAAGAGTTGAGAGTGTGTAGATGGAGATTTTGGGTGCACGGGTACTAGGGTCTAGTTTCTGACTACTAACTTGAAAGATATTGTGGAAGCGTCATGCTGAGAAGTCCAGGCCCGTATAGGTTTTGGTCATCAGGGAGGAGCTCATGTTTCCTTCACCTTGTGAGAAAGGTTTTCCGTTAGGTGGTCTTGTTGTTAATGAGGAGGTTCTTGGTTCTAACGTTGTCTTTTTTTGTAGTAATAATCATGAAGTCTTTCTCATCGTCATGTTGTTGGTTTTGCTGATTAGAATGAGTAGCTGGAGTGCGTCTCCAAAGTTCTCTGTTGACCTGATGGTAACCCATAAGTGCGGGTATTGGGTTCTTAGTCAATATAATTTTCCACTAGGAATTCATTTAAGACTAGCTAGCAGGTAGGGAGAAACCTATCTGAAGACAGCTAGGGAATGAAACGTGTCTTTATGGGCTAAGAGTGGGGGAGGAAGGGAGCCTCCTCGGCTATTTCTCTATTTTTCCAAGAAATACTATGGCCTCGGTCAGATCTACTGCAATCTTCGATACTGCCCTTTGAACAAGCAGAGCTATTGTACTATGATCCTTTGCAGATGTCTCGTTCTAACACCTCTTAGGATATATTTGATATTTTGAAGTTGTGACTATAATTTCCCAGCATGGAGGTGATTTTTTTGCTTGTCAGCAAATGTGAGGATAAATGTAACATTGGGATTATGAAGTTCATTTAAAATTCATTTGGAGAATGAAGGATGACACAGGTATTTTATGTTTCATTATGGGGCTACTAGGGCTACAAGTTATCATGGAACACTAAAAGATCAATGTAGCAATTTTTTTTTAAAATTGGCTCAAGTCACAGGCAAACACCCAGCCTGGGCTCGAACCCCATATGACAATGCATAGAAGTTGTATAATAAAAATTTGTGGATGGAAGGTGTTGGGTCATACATGTCATATATAGTTGCACTTTATATCTTAAATACATCTTGACAATAAAATTCTAATGTAACATAACATGTGGCTCATGTAACATTGTTCTTTGATTTTAAAAATTAAAGGTGGAATATGTCTTCTGGAATAAGTTGAATCGTTGTTGTTTTGTTGTTCTCCTTAAACTGTTTATGGCATAAGTTTCATCACATTTATAAAGATTGCAGCCATAGGGCAATCACAAACCTTCTGATGGTTATGCAGTAACTATGTAAATGATCTAATATTCGCAGGCTACTAGTGATCTTTTGCATTATCAATTTGTTGAACTATGTTGACCGAGGTGCCATAGCAAGCAATGGAGTAAATGGAAGCCCTAGAACATGCAATGGGAGCAGTGCATGCACTTCGGGTAGTGGAATACAGTAAGATGTGTCCTACATTGTTCTCTCTCCCCCCTCCCCCCCTACCATCTTCTTTTTCTTGTGTGTCGTAGCAGTTTCTAATATGATCTTATCATACTTGAAGGTGGTATCTCAAATAACCATGCGCTCTCAGTGCCATGTGATGATTTATCTTGTATGCTCTCTATAATATTGCTGAAATAAACTCCATTTATTATTCAATAAAGACATGCAGTTTAGTGACATGGAAGTGTGGAACTATGTACATATTCTTGCTTCCAGGAGTTTTATTATTCAGTAGTGGTTTTGACAAATGTGCCCTTAACTTTCAGGTGTTGACTGCCTAAGGTGTGATCTGATACTAGTCTCTCAATGAAGCTTTACTTTTGGTTAGGCTAGAGAAAATAACTGACGTGAATTCCACATATTAGCTACGAAGTTTCTTTCATGGGCATTTTAGACACAATTAAAAGGGAATAAGTGGTGATACCCTTTCCTTTTACCCCTGGCGAGTATGCCACATCATAGCAGAGCACTTATCTGAGATTATTGTTGTTTATAGTTGAATTTCAAATATAATTAGGTCCCTCCATATCCAATTATCATGTCATATCCCTGTTTGCTATTAGGACTGTAGCATTCATTTATGCAAATTTCTAATCCAATGCCATAATTTTTGTTGTGTACTAAGCAACATCTAATACTGGTACGCTTGCTGAAAATGGCAAGGGAAAAGAGCCATGTTAACTTATTGTTTTGGATGTCATGTTTGCACTTTAGCTGCCACTGCATTTCATGTTGCATTGTTTTTGAGTTGTCCATCTTGCTGCAGGAGATTTGAGTAAATATTTTCTATATTGCCACTTAGGATGCGAGGTACAAAGTTAGTGGAAAATTTTCCTTAAGAAAGTGGACAAGGTTACCAATCATACTTCTTTTTTAGGTAATAGTTAGTATCTTAAGACTTGGGTACCTTTTTGTGGAAGTGAATTGTATGTTTCTCAGAGACATCAATAGGGTTGGAAAGTGAGAGATGAAAGCTGCAGGTGCTTGTTTTCACATCTGCATTTTACCTACTAAAATATAATTTTGTTGGCAGTGTTTACCATATCGGTCCTGTTCTTTGTTCATCAACTTACCATCTGGTAATGGGTGCAGGGGGGATTTTGACTTGAATTATTTTCAAGATGGTGTGCTATCATCTGCATTCATGGTTGGACTTCTAATTGCTTCTCCAATATTTGCATCCTTAGCGAAGAGGTTGGTACCTTATTGAATTGAAGTAAAAATAGTTTTTGACTTTTTAGTAATAAATCAATTTACATTATCTTGTAGTTATCATGGTTATCGCCACGTCGTATGTTCTGCATTTGTTAATTTTATCTTCAGAGTTTCTCTTGTTCCTTTCTTCTAGGGATATGTTGTTCCTTTATATGTTGGATATTCATTAGATGATAATGGTAGATAGAAAGAGATTAGTTTATTGTTGAGCAGTATTGAAGGTCAGGTGATGCACTGGATGTGATTGACAATTTGATGATGCTATGACCTGTTATTTGGTGGACTTCACATGACATAACACTCGAACAACTGTGTCCAAAACTTGATTAAGAGCTCAGATGAACATTTCAGTAATCATCAAACAACTTGCTTGAATGTTAAATTTAATAATTTGATCAACACCTGATTTATATCCTGTATCTTTTAGCAAATTTCAATATTATTCTTTACTATATATACATCCAGACATGCATATCAGTATTCATATGCCTATATGATTCCTGCGTCATTGTGTCTTATTTTTTCAATTTTTTTGTCAAGTAATTTTTTGTCTCCAGAACACTTGTCTGTTCATGCCCATATCCTATAGGTGATAGCTTAGGACCAAATGAAGAGGTTTTGTCTCTGATCAATTCATCCTATGGTAAGTGGTCAGATGCGGTGAGATTTTAGCTTTGTAATTCATGGGATGGGAAACATCACATTCCATCAGATGTCATCCATCCAGGTATAAGTACCTGGCATAGATCTAACTTTTGATGATTGATCTTTCATGGAGGGATTGAGAAATGGATAGAGTGGCAATACCACAATAGTACTTGCTATGCTATATGATGGCAGATTGTGGATACCAGTGGAGAAGTCTTGCCCTCATCAATTCATCCATTCTTTATTTATGGCATGTGAAGCTAAATTTTTCCTCCTTCCTGGGAGAAACATGTTTAAGGGCGGATCATGTTAATTTGCTTGCAGACACATGTAGAAATATAGCTTCATGTACTGAAGGAAGGAGACATATCTTGGAGATTTTTTTTAAGCACTCTTTATGCAAATCCTACTCTATTTTGTTTCACTAAAAGTTGGTAGTATAGTCTACACTTTTTTTCATAGAAAAACTCTATATGCAAATCCTACTTTTTTCATCACCTGTGAAATGTGTTGTTATCTGCCTTTTGGAGGAAAAATGTGATGCTTACTCATGGTCAACATATGTAGCCAGCCTTTTTAAGTGCTGGGTAGCTCAAACATGTATCATTGCAAATTTTTGTTTACTAGTAACCTTCTAAAAGAAGAAAATCTCTACTTATATTTGCCCTTAGTTTGGGACATAAATTTACTACTAACTTTTTTGTTTATTTTTTATCTGTTTTTGCAGCCATAATCCATTTAGGCTTATTGGAGTTGGTCTATCAGTGTGGACTATTGCTACAGCTGGTTGTGGTTTTTCTTTTGGGTTTTGGTCCATTACAGTTTGCCGAATGTAAGTTTATCGACTATTTGTTTTGAGCATCTAGGTGAATGAGAATAATGGAACTTACAACCTTGAAATAGTTACTCATAGTCACCTATGTTTAGGCTTGTAGGTGTTGGTGAAGCTTCTTTTATAAGTCTTGCTGCCCCATTTATTGATGATAATGCCCCTGTTAGTCAGGTTTGTTATCACCTCTTTGCTTGGTCATCCTTCATGTTTATAGTTTTGTCATTTAAGAATCCATAATTTTTTGGATTTTATACATTTAATTAATGAATTTATATTTCTTCCTCAGTTTTAAGGGTTCTTGTACACTTGGAAGATTAATAGAAGTTAAAAAAATGATTATTTAAGTGCCTTCTAAAAGTGTTCATAGTCACGGTGATACCCCAATTCAACCATCTTAGGGATAAAGTGGTGGAACTGATTTCTTGTCCTGTTTGCTCTTAAATTTAGTGTACAGGCTGCAACTTCTTGAGAAGATCTGAAGTTTGAATTGGTTATGTGAATCGTTGCATCCATAGCATGAAAACTCTTCTTCTTAGTCTGGGTCCTTTGTATTATAGAATTCTGGTCATGCCATTACTAATATGGTCTCTGAAAGCACCATGTGATATGTAAAGGTTCCATTTTCAGAAATATTCTTATGACATTTTTTAAGTAACAGAGTAAACATACTTTCTTTTCAAAAAAAATATCTAGTCTAAATGTCTAATGGATATGGGGCCTTTTTTTTTGGACATTGCTTTTGGGAGTGTTCTGTTTTAGTTTTTGTAGATTATAGCCTCTAGGCTTTTCCTCTTAAACGAACTAGTGCTATACAGAATCATTGTATCAAATATAATTTTTCTGGTCTTGGGAAAAGAGATTCAAGTTAGTTGATTGTATCCCATATTTTTTAAGAGAAATAGGACATTGCAGTTGCATTTACATGGTTATAAGCTAATAGAGGTTTAGATGTAATCAAAGTCTACATATTGTGGCAGAATGTGCAAAGGTATGCTAGGAAAGTGCACTATTTTATATGGCCATAATGGCTTATGCGATCTACAGTTCTTGGGATCTTGTTCACTGTTTTAGAACATCTGATTCTCATGAAAGTTGTGTAAATACTTTCCTTATTGGGCAAGAACGCTACCTACCTTTTGGTTCGAGTCACTGAATTTATGAATGCTCTATGAGGTTATGGATCACCCCTTTTGTAGAATTTTCACATAGGAAAGGCTTTTGATATAGGGGGATATCTACAAGTTCCATGTAAGTCGGTGTTCTGTGTGTGGTTTTGCTGCAAAGTGTAGAAGTGCCAACTTTCGTGGAAATGTTGTTTCCAACTTATGTGATGCAGAGAAAATTGGACTAAAGGCCTAAAACAGCCGTAACTATGTTGGACCTGAGAGGACTGGGGTGGATAATATTACAATGCTACCACATTAGAAATGGACTAAATCAAATTGTGCCTATAACAAATACAGGAGTCCCCTCCACTCAATGCCTTAAGGTTACAACCTATAATGCTGTGAGATGACCGGGCTGGGGCCTTGGGCCTGTTCGATCCAGTTTTTAGATGGTTGAATGGAGGGACCATATATATTCATGTAATGGATCACTATGGGTATGCTTAAGCTTACAGTTTATTGCGAAACTTCAACTTTTGTTTGTAGAATGGTTTCAAACTGGGCTGCTGATTGACCTGAGAACTCTGCTTGGTGAGTCTTGAGTTTATGTACTTATCAACAAGAAAAGTCAAGGGGACAATGCAAAGAACAAGGTCTAACAGCAAGGTATTTGGAATAGTCATCACAGAAGGCAGGATTGGATCGACCCAAGAATCATCCTTGGGCTGATTCAATCCAATCTTGATCAGAATTGACTGATCCGGCGGAAGGATGTTTTTGAAAAAAATTCTCTAAAAAATCAGTAAAAATATGAAAAAGAAAGAAAATAAGAAAACAAAGAGATGGTGAAAGAAGGGGGAAAAGAAAGAAAGAAAACTATTAACTATCCCATGCAGTCCCCCTCCCCCTTTTTCCCTTCCCCACTAACACCACAAGATACTCCACCCATGTTCATTGGTCCAGGCATCCAGCTGGCTTCATGCAGGACTAAAATAAAGAACGCACTCCATCTTCTCACTTATAACTTTCTATTCCTTAACCCCATCCAAACATATTCTCTTGCTGCACCACAGTATCTTATAACTTGAATATCTAATCATCAAACTATAAAAGTTTTACAATATATTCCACTTATGTTTTGATTCTAAAAAAACCTACTATCATGCCATCTTTCTATCATATCATGTTGGTCGTCTCATTATATTCTATTTATAGCTTCATAAAAGAAAAAAGAAAGAGAAGAAAATTAGATACATGAAGTAGAGTCGCTGTACTTTGAAATGGTGTAAGGTTCTCCCTGTATTGCTTCATTACACGCAAGACTTGAGAAGAAAACCAGCTGGACTAATGAACATGGGGAAGGGAAAATGGGGAAGGGAAAAGGAGGAAGGGAAAAAGAGGAAGGGGCCTTTCAAAGAGGAAAGAAGGGGATTGGGACACGGACGGAGGAGGGCGACGGCAATCAAGGTGACTGACCTTCTATAGGGCCAGATTGGCCTCTGTTGTGCACGATGTGTGCCTGTATCCTGATACAATCCAACCAATTTGGACTGGTAAAAAAAATCCTTTCATTAATGGGATAGGCCCAGGATCGGGCGGTCCAATCTGATCCCACACGATCCACTCTGTTTCTGGCAGATTTGGCCGGAACTTGGGTGATCCAGCCCCCTCCGACCATGGAATCAGATCGATGGGCTGATCTGGATCCAATCCCGATCTAGACCGAAATATAAAAATGACTTGGTTTTGGCTTACATTGAAGCTTTCTTCCTTGTGACTGCAGTATTAGGAGTAAGGATAGAGGTTATTGGGATGACAACTTCTGTATGTTAGTCTGACATGGGATCTGGAGGCCTGTGGATGGATGTGCATGCACTTTTTCCCTTCCTTCCCTTATGGGTTGGACATGTGTCCAGAATCTTCAGAATCTTGAAGTTGCAGTGGGTTGGGTTGCTCATTTAATTGAACTGTGCCCTACCACTGCTGTAGGGATTTCAAGAAAAGAAAAAGTGCCTGTTCAACAAAGAGCAGGCTGATGGAGCCAATAACAGAAACCCAGATGGCAGCCAGCATCCTTACTGAAGCTGGGGAAAAATAAGAAAGAAAGCCCTTGTACTCTTAGCAGCTTTATCAGAGAAAAGGTCCCGTGGTCACCTCTTTCATGGTGCTCCTCTAGGTTCAACAGTCTTTGCATTTACTCAAGTTTAGATTTTCTCTTTCCCTTTTGTAGAATGGGGTTCTGATCTCTATATGGATCTGCTATAGCTGCTAGGGAGAAGACTACCTTGCTTCCAGACCAGAGTCTTCAACTTATTCAATTTGTCTCTTTGCATGGTTAACCGTGTGCTTCCCCAGAGTGTGGGGCTGAACAGGCTGTAGAAAAGTGCTCATGGAAGGACAAGTAATCATAGAAGGCATGATCGAATCGGCCTGGCCGATCCCGATCCAGATCAGGATTGAATAGGCAATCCGACCGATCATGAGGAATCTGGATCGGCCAGATTTAATTTAATTTTTTTTTGTAAAATTTCATAAAAATACAGGAAAAATTCAGGAAATTTCATAAAAATTGAAGAACTTCACATTTGCATAAAAAACATATCATGTATTCACATTAAAATACATTGGACATCAAATGTAATATATAGAGCAATGATAACTACGATAAACATCAAACATGAAATGTTTTACATCAAATGAACAAATCTTGATGTTGATTTTTGAAGTTTACCTTACAAAAACATCAATCTAAAATTGCCATCCAGACCAGGATGAGTCATCATCATTTGAATGTCCATATGGCATATGCTCCATCAATCTGCATAGCCTGAAAGCCATAACCAAAGAGGGTGTTTGCTAGGTCATGCACACCTATTTGAATCCTTCTTGATGTATGTCCTTGGCTAGAGCTCTCGCCAGACTGTGATGGTCGTAATGGAACTTTGCACCAAATCCCATATGGTTTATATGAACTTATTGTTTCACTTATATCAATATCATGCCATGGTGTCCATCCTCTTTCTGCTCTAAGAGGGGAACTGCTAATATCTGAGTACGATAAAGTTGGAGGCTAAAATTGAAATGCAGGAGTATGTGTAGACTCTGAACCATAGTGTGGCTCTCAAGGTGGCCAATCATAGGCTGCCTGATGTTGTTGGCCTTCATATCCCCCTTGTCCTACCTCCTCTACCTCCTTGATGTTCTGTTTCTGGCACATAGCTTGTAGTAAGTCCCATACCTAACGAAAGTTTTGGCGCAATATATTCTATGTCTCCATGATCAGCTCCTGCTCTTGTGGCCCTAGCAGTAGTCCCATCATCATCATCATCATCACTAGAGTCTTGGGTGGAATCATCACTACCAACTGGTCGTCGTGTTGCTCGTGCAGGTGGCGCCTCAGACTCAGATAGAAGTGTCTCATCATCATCATCCTCATTGGCTGCTTGAGTCAAAACCCTCCTCTTCTTCTACCTCATCTATGTGAGATTTTCTTTTCCTTTACTGCTTTGTCTCTCCTCTTTTTGTGTGGCAACTCTTCTCAATATTGGTTGGCTTGCAGGTCGTCTAGCTGTCTCAGACTGTGAAGCAGCGTGTTGCCGTCTCTCCCTAATAGTTTGATCCTCCCTAACTCTAAGCTCTAGATCTCGAGCCCCCACTTCATCTAACTCTCCTACCCATGAACTATCTCGAGGGTCAAATTCAGGAACATCCTGGCCTACTCTTTGTTTCCACCCATGCGTTCAATGGGTGTTCATCATCCAACAACTCATCAACATTAATCATGGTTTGCCGAAGCAGGGCGAATCACAGAAAAGTCGATCCGTGATTTGCTTGATTCGGCCAGTTCACATGCGAACGACCGAATCGAACAACATCGGGCAAATCGGGCCAGATTTGCTCCGATTTACCCGATGCGGACTCGATGCGTGTCTGATTCGGCCGACACCTTTAAGTGTCGGCAGAACCCTACGAAACTCATACCTTATTTACATTTCATATCATTTAAGTAAATGTTATAATTTTCATTTACTTAAGATATTACATGTAAATAAGGAAGTACCTCCCATTTGAATCCAATAAAAATATCAAAAATATTATATCTCTTACGAATACAAATTCAACTCTCCCATCTAAGAAGAAAATCGCGATTTTGGTGATTCCATCAAAATAACGACTTTTTAATCTCTCATAATTTGGCCTATTTAAAAATTTCATAATTCAAATAAACCCAATAGAACACTAAAAACCTAAAGTCCAGTGAAAAAAGTCAAACATGCATATGACTTCTCCAAGAGAGTCACTCTCCTACTGACTGAGACTTCGTTGCGATTCAAATGGGGGGTACTTCCTTATTTACATGTAATATCTTAAGTAAATAAAATAATAAATTATGGCATTTACTTAAATGATATGAAATGTAAATAAGATATGAGTTCCATGTAATCCCATGTGAATCCTTGAACCCATTCTCATATCTGGCATACATATGTTACATATATGCATGTATATATGTCTTATACATATATATATATATATATGTAATATATATCATTATATACATATATATAAATATATCTATGTTATATATAAATGTGAATCAGTCCGATTCGCCCGAATCGGATCAAATCAGGACAAACCCGATTCGGTCCGAATCGGCAATCCAACAAACCTTGACATCAATATCTCCAGTGGTGTCTGTACCCTCTGCTGTATCTATTGGCCATGGCTACCTCACAAGCTCATCAATCTCTGCTCCTATTTTTCTGCCTTTTCTTAATGCACTTGACCTTTAGCCGCATATTGTAATGACAATACATCAACTTCTCTACCCTCGTGGCAGTTAATCTGTTTCTCACTTTTGTATGGATCAGTAAGAAAGTGCTCTAATTTCTCTCACATTGGCTAGATGAAGTTGTCTGGTTCAGAACTCTAATTGCAATCTTGGAAAGTGCATTGATTTAACCAGTGTTGTAATCTAACATAATCACCACCCAACTGCACAAAAAAACTATTTTAGTTGGTCATAATCATTGGATCATATCAATATTTTTGTGTCACCAAAGCTGCTACTAACCAGGACTAAATAATCTTTATAAATGTCTAGTTTCAATTTGAATCTGTCCATCTGACACAAAAAATAATTAACATCATTAGACCTGGCATTAAGTCATTACCCTAAAATTCAGGGCTCAACATTGCAAATGAGAATTGTACCTCCATCATAGCATCTAGGCGCTCATCAGTGCTCCTAGATAGTCTACTGATAACATTTATGGTCCTTGGAGCACTTCACCATCATTGTGAGTTTGGTTGTTGTATTGATGCGTGGGATTAAAGAAATACTCTGCATTCATTAATTCACACATTGTGAGTTTGAGAACTCAAAAGTCTAATATTATTGAAGAAATTCACACAATTTCGG
>JACBKR010001240.1:0-45008 GCA_014218235.1 Colocasia esculenta
ATCTCTTAATCCTTTGAAGTCGTGTTGTTGGTGCTCAGATCTGAGGCAAACACACAAGTGTTTCTTTATTATTCCTGTGTAATTTCTGCAAAGTTGGTTCTGCATTGCCCCTCCTGTGAAGGGAAGACCTTGTGAAAGGTAGTTGTTGTACCCCTGTTTAGGGAAGACTTGTTGGGAGCAAGTGGTTTGTAATTCCTCTCAAGGGTGAGAGAAGGCCAATTATTAGCAGATAGTGGAAATCTCAAGTGGTTGGCTTGAGGACTGGATGTAGGACTTCCATGTGGGAAGGGCCGAACCAGGATAAATCCCTGTGCATTCATTGTGTGAGTGTTCTGCCTTGTCTACACTTGAATCACACACACACCACACTAAGCTCTAACAATTACTAGTGTTGTGCAATTTCAGAGAAGCAATTTTAAAAGGGAAGAAGTCCTATTCACCCCCCTCTAGGACATTCTTAGTGCCATTTCGATCCAACAAGTGGTATCAGAGCAAGGTCTTCTCAGAAGAATCCAAGAGTTTGAGAAGAAATGGTATCCGAAGCTCACAACTATGAAGGCCAATCTATCACAAGGCCACCATTTTTTTATGGTGAAGATACCAATACTGGAAGATGCGAATGGAGTGCTCATCAGAGGTACTGACTTCGACTTATGGTAGGTAATAGAACAAGGTGACTATCAAATCATTGGTGAATCTTCTTCCTCTGGTCTTTCCATTGCAGATAAAAGAAATATGTCTTTAAATTACAAGGCAAAAATTATCTTTGTTGCGCTTTGTCTAAAAGAGAATTTAACAGACTTTCAGCATGTAAAACGACAAGGAAATGTGGGATAAACTTCAAGTAACCTATGAAGGTACAGATAGGGTTAAACAAACAAGGATAGATATACTTGTATCCCAATATGAACAGTTCAAAATGCTCCCTAATGAAAATATAACTCAAATGTATAACAGATTTCCAACATAATTGTTGGACTAAGTTCTTTAGGAAAAGTCCTAACTAATGAAGAAATAGTTAGAAAAATCCTAAGATCTCTAACTATGTATGGACCCCTAAAGTTACAGCCATAAAGGAAGCCCATGATTTAACACAATTGTCTATTGAATAATTAATAGGATCCCTCATGGCCATGAATAATATGGAAAGGTTTTCTGAAAATTCCTCGAAAAAGAAATTTTCAAATGCTTTGAAGATTGCAGATTCCTCTTCATCTGAAGACTCAAAGGAAAATCAGATGACAATGATGATGAGGCCATGCTTTCAAGAAAACTGTAGAGAATCTTGCAAAGAAGAAGAAGTTTGGCTCAAAAAGATTTTTCAAGAAAGAAAAGAAGAAAGAGCCAACTTGCTATGAGTGTAATCAGCCAGGACATTACAAATCTGAATGTCCCAAGCTCAAGAAAAAGGATCAAGTAGAGAAATCCGACAGGAAGAAGGCAAAGAGAAAAAAAATTAGAAAATTCAAGAAAAAGGCAATGGCAGCAACATGGGACAATGAAGAAGGAACCAGTTCAGAATCCTCCAGCTCAGAATCTGAAGAAGAAGAAAAGGCAAATATAACCCTCATGGTAGGACTAGTGCAGGTAAACTCAGAAACTCATTTACTTCAGTTCTGAATCAATTCTGATAGCCTTGAAGATGCCTTCAATGAACTTTATGAAAAATATAAGACAATAGTAAAACAAATGAAAATAGTTAAACTAAATCTACTGAACCAAGAAAAAGCTAACACCTTTCTTAAAAATGAAACAGAAAGGTTAAACAAAAGTTTAAGTGAATAAAAAGAACTAATGAATTGTTGTGCGAAGACTTAAAAAATAAAAACAGCAAAATCTTGGAAATTGAATCAAACCTAAGGAACTTAAAGATGAAGAAAAATTGCAAGAAGAAAATAATTATCTAAAAGCTACTATAGAAAAGATTTCAAATTGTAAAACCTTCATTATTTGTAATATAAAAGGCTCTAGAATAGGAAAAGAAGAAATATGGATTAGGATGCACACCTCCTCCAAATGAATAAAAATTTTATCATCCTAAAGTGTATCAACCCCTAAATTTGTAGCAGAAAATAAAATCAAAATGCTAAAAAGACAAATCAACATGTGTATAGACAAAAATAGAAATTTAATAGTAATAAGAAGAATGCTTTTGATCTATGCTGCATTCACTATAATCAATTAGGACACATCATTAGCACATGCACCACTAGACACTTAAGATGGATTCCTAAAACTAACCATCAAGGACCCAAGAAAATTTGGGTACCAAAAGTTAAACTGATTTTGTTTGCAGGGTCGGCTGAGGGCATCCAAATGGTATTTGGATAGTGGATGCTCAAGGCATATGACAGGAGATAGGAAGTTATTCACAAGTTTTAGAGAAGAAAGTGGTCAAGTCACATATGGTGATAATGGAAAAGGAAAGTATTAGGATGTGGAACAGTTGGTACTAAAGAAAAGAACCTAATTGAAGATGTCATGTATGTACAAGGTCTGAAGCATAATGATAAGTATTAGTCAGTTATGTGATAAAGGGCATTCAGTAAATTTTCAAAATAGTAAGTGTATAATCAGAAGGATAACAATATGTATTCGAAGCTCAAAGAGTGAAGAATTTATACACATTGCAACTAGCAGAATTAAAGGAAGTGAACTTATGTCTTGCAACCACCAAAAGTGAAGAGTCTGATTTGTGACATAGAAGACTTGGTCATGCAAGCACCTCAGTGATCAAGAAGTTAATAAAAGCATGTGGTTGAAGGTCTTCCAAAGATGAAACTTAAGAAATCTGGAATTGTTCAGCTTGTGCAAAAGGAAAACAGACCAAGACCTCATTTCAGTCCAAGACAATTGTTACAACTTCCAAGCCTTTGGAGTTAATTCACATGGATTCATTTGGACCTATGAGGACAATCAATCTTGGAGGAAAATATATGGCTATGTATTAGTTGATGACTACTCAAGGTACACTTGGGTGTTTTATGGAAGCCAAATCTGAAGCCTTTCAAGCATTTCTGAAGTTCAGCAAAATAGTTCAGAAAAATCAGAAATTTCATATTACAAGCATAGATCTGATCATGGAGGTGAATTCAAGAATGAAGAATTCATGAAGTTCTGTGAAGAAAATGGGGTTGAGCATAACTTTTCAGCACCAAGAACACCTCAACAAAATGGAGTAGCAGAAGAAAGAAACAGAACACTGCTGGATATGACCAGAACAATGCTGAATGAGTATAATTTGCCAAAATATTTCTGGGCAGAGGCAGTCAATACAGCCTGCTACATCATCAACAGGTGCATGATCAGACCTATTCTAAAGAAGACCCATATGAATGTAGACACGTTTATTTTCCGCTTTCCCGCTTTCTGCCCTCCTTTTAGGGAGAGGCCGCGAGAGAGACGGAAAAACAGCGAACCACACCGCTCCGCTCCTTTTTAGGGGGGGGGGGCGGAGAATCGACGATAAAAAAGAGAAACGGGCCCAAACGATCAAAACAAATAACAAGAAAATAAAGACCGTGATCACCAGACGCACGAGGGCGCCAAAGGAAAAACGGACGCACGTGGGCGCCGAATGTAACGGGTGAAGAACGGATGTGTACCTTTCACCCGTAGAAGTGCGGGATGTAGGCGTGGGTTCTTTCCTCCTCCTCCCACCGGCCGGCCGGAAAAGGAGATTTAGCTCGGGTACCTGGAAAAGACAAAAACAACAAAAGAAGACAACGGATTAGCCCGATGTGTAGTATCAAATAATAAAGAAAGAAATGATGGACATCAAATAGAAAAGGACACACCTTTTGGGTGGTCTTTTAAACCCCTAACTAAAAGGTATGATGTGTGTGCATGCATGCAAATGTGAAAAGTAAAGGGGGCCAACGTAGGGGCCGAATGAGGAAAATGGAAAGGACCACGTGGGGTTCGGAGGAAGGAAAAACTGGGGTGCTTCCCGAGGAGGCCGGACGGCGTGACGGCGCTGTGGAGGGCAAACGAGAGGAGGAAGATGACGATGGCGGCGATGGAGAGCTCGCGAGAGATGGAGACGAGGATGACGAGGAAGCAGACGGCGTCGAAGCACGAAACGGTAGGGCTCCACTGCTTGAAATCCCCTCCCTCTCTAAAATCTCTCTCTTTCTCTCTCTAAAAACTCTCTCTCTCTCTCTCTCAAAAACCTCTGGCCAAACCCAAATGAGCCTCTCCCTTTCTCAACAGAAGGCGCTAGTGAGATTTAGTTTTTGGGACAAAATCGCTTCCAGGACAGCGGCCGCAATTAAAGAAGTAATCGCGTCTGGCCAGCAGGTCGCGATTTAGAAGGTCGATTTGATGGCGCGGAAATCGTTGCACCGCCTCTATGAATCGCATCGGGAATGCCGCCGCGAATTGAATCACGGCGGGACGCCCGGACGCGATTAAGACTTGGCATATCGACTCACCTACGCGCTGTCTGCTGACACGACACTCGGATTTGACATCTTTGAATCGCGTCGTCTGACACGGACGCGATTCAGGGATTTTGTCATGATTACGGACCTGCGCGTGACAACTTTCCGGGCCGCTGTCGGACTCTGAATCGCGGCAGGGATGCAGGACGCGATTTAGAAGACGGTTTATGAATCGCGGTGGGAATGGTGGACGCGAATTGAAAGGCGGTTCTAAGAAACGCGCCCACTATAGTGGACGCGAATTGAATTTTGCTTCCGGGGGCACTGCCCTGGAGACCCCCGCGGGGCGCTGCCTCTGGACCCCCGCGACCGGACCCCCTTGGGACGCACCAAGAAAGAAGTGGGTGAGATCCAGAAATATTGGGAAAACACTCTTAGGGCAAAATAATGGTCATTTGTGGCGTTACAGCGCAACTTCAAAATTTACCCGCGGTGGGAAAATTCGCGTGTCTACAATGAACTCTACAAAGGAAAGATGCCCAACATCAGTCATCTTCGACTTTTGGCTGTAAGTGCTTTATCTTAAATAATGGTAAGGATAATCTAGAAAATTAGATGCTAAGAGTGATGAAGGTTCCTGTTAGGATACATTTCAAAACCTAGAGGTATAAGGTATTCAATAGAAGAACATTAACCATAGAACAATCTGTGCATATATTATTTGATGAAACTAACCCTTCTATCAAAGGATAGAAGAAGAAGAAGAATGTGTTGATGATCTATGCAGGGATCTAGAAAAGACTTCTCTTGAAGAAGAATGAAAAGATGAAAAGAAGACCCTCTATTAGAAGATCTTCAACAACTAGAAGAACCACAAGAAGGGCTACCTAGAGAATTAAGGTATCACCGGAATCATCCAAGAGAACATTATAGGTGATCCTCAAGATAGGGTAAGAACAAGAGGTATGTAAATTCCTTGTGATTTTTCTGCTTTAGTTTCTAAAATTGAGCCTAAGACAATCATGATGTACTGGGTGATGAATCTTGGATCCTTGCTATGCAAGAGGAACTTAATCAGTTCCAACATATGAAGTTTGGACTCTTGTACCTAGACCTGCTGATCATCCAGTGATTAGAACCAGATGGGTTTTTCAGAAACAAAATGGATGAATCAGGGTAATCACTAGGAACAAAGCCAGACTTGTAGCTCAAGGATATTCCCAAGGAAGGCATATATTTTGATGAAACCTATGCTCCAGTAGCTAGATTAGAGACAATCAGAATTTTATTGGCATATGCATGTTCTCCTCAATATCACCTATTTCATATGGATGTTAAAAGTACATTTCTGAATGGTTTTATTAAGAAGAAGTATATGTTGAGCAACTACCTGGTTTTGAAGATACTACTTATCCTAATCATGTTTTCCGTTTAAAGAAAGCACTGTATAGTTTGAAACAAGCTCCAAGTATTAAGTGCTTATCTTATATCACATGATTTTACAAGAGAAAGTAGATAGCACATTATTTATAAAGAAATTTTCAGATGGAATCTTAATTATGCAAATCTATGTTGATGATATTATATTTGGTTCTACTAATGAGTCACTTTGGTAAATTCTTTGAAATCTGATGCAAAGTGAATTTGAAATGAGCATGATGGGTGAGCTCAATTATTTTCTTGGGTTGCAAATTAAGCAGACCACGGAAAGAACTCACATTTGTCAAACCAAGTATATTTTATACTTACTTTCTAAGTATGGTTTTGACAAGTGTAAGCCATTAGGACACTCATGAGCTCAAACATTAAGTTAGATGGTGATCCTCTTGGTAAAAGGTAGATCAAAAGATCTATAGAGGAATGATAGGATCACTACTCTATCTTACTGCTAGTAGACCGATATAATGTTCAGTGTTTGTTTATGTACAAGATTCCAAGCTGATCCAAAAGAATCTCATGTTCATGCGGTTAAAGAATTTTTAGATATCTTATAAATACCAGTAAATTAGGACTTTGGTTTCCCAGATGTCCTGAATTCAAGTTAATTGGATATAGTGGTGCTGACTATGCTGGATGCAAAATAGATAGAAAAGTACCAGTGGCACTTGTCAAATTCTTGCAGGACGCTTGATATCTTGGTCTTCCAGAAAGCAGAATTCAGTAGCTTTGTCAACCACAGAAGCTGAATACATTGCAGCTGGGAGTTGCTGTACTCAACTCTTGTGGATCAAACACCAATTGGAAGATTATGGTCATTAGCTCCAAGAAATTCCTATGTTGTGTGACAATACAAGCAATAAATTTGACCAAGAATCCTATCCAGCACTCAAGAACCAAGCATATTGAGGTTAGACATCACTTCATCAGGGATCATGTAAGTAATGGCAATATTTCACTTGAATTTGTTTCTACAGAAAATTAACTTGCTGATATTTTTACAAACCTCTTCCTGAGGATATATTCACATCTATTAGAAGAGAAATAGGTATGTGTAACCCTGATTAAATTACCAAAGTAAAATGATACTTGAATTGTATGCTAAGATACTGCTGTTGAACTGTCTGTGAAATCATCCTGAAAAATTCTAAGTCCCAGACATTCGACTTATGAAGAAACAATGCATTCAAATCATGCTAAAATCTTGCATTCGACTGATGCAGTCGAATACATAATTCGACTTATTATGAAATCGTGAAAAGGTGCTTGTAATTTAAAATTATATAACTTACACTCTCTTAAGACGCATCCCTTCATGTCTTAACGGTCAAATCATTTAATCCCGACCATTCACCCTGAAATCTAGGGGTAGTTATCTTCTCTTTCCTTATAAAAGAAAACTCCATCTCCTTTAGAAGACACCCTTTCGAAATCCATCTTCGACTTCCATGTCTTCTTCTGCCCTTTTCGCGCTCTCACTGTTCTCCGGCGAAGGACTTCTGAAGAACCCTGAAATCTCCATCCTCCTCGAAGAAAGGTAAGATCTTGGAACTCTCTTCAGCATTTCTATCACTCCTTTACTGGTCCCCTGAGCCATCTCCATTCTTTTTCTTTAGATGGACTCATCTAGGGCTCCGGAATCCACCCAGATGACCCCTGATCAACTCGTGAGACTTGCTAAGATTCCCATCTGCCGAAGGAAGGTTGTAGATTTCTCCCATCTTTCTGGAAGTCTAGCGTGGGTAGAGGACACCCTCAATGCCATGGGTTGGATCAAGTTGTGCCAGATTTCAGAACCCACTGTTGAGAATGTCGTTAGAACTTTTTATGTCACCATGGAAATCTCATCTGGAAATACAGTGTTCGGTTATGTCAAAGGAACCAAGATCTCTATTTCTGAGGAACTGCTGGTTGAGATGTTGGAGTGTCCAAACTCCGGACATAAGCTTAATGAAGTTATACGTTTGGAAAAGCAGAAATTGGGCATTATTGGGAGTTTGGCCTCTATTAGCAAGAAAGGTCTGTCTATAAATGAGCTGTCAGCCGAAAAGAGATTGATTCATTCAGTGATTACAAACATTGTACCCCTAGAGCAGGAACCCACTCATCTATCACCTCTAGAGATGGGAACTTGTTATTTTGGGCTATTCAAAGGCACAAAGTAAATTTGGCTGGAATCATTTTGGATAGAATGATAGCTTCTAAGAATCTTTTCCCTATGGACCTTTGCTCTCCCTGATCTTTAAAGATACTCAGTAGATCTGTTAGGAGAAATATCTATTGGAATTAAAGAGAAGATTGAGATCACTACCTTGAGAAGAAGCCATTATTCCTTGGTCAACAAGAAGCAAAATCTTTGGCTAAAAGACTCAGTGCCTGAATGTGATCATGAAGTTTTTCCTGATGAACCTCTTGTTCCTTCTGTTCCTCAAATAGAGCCTCAAGAACAAGTTAGATTGAAGTCCAAGTTCAGACCCAAGAGCAAGTAGATCAAGTTCCTATTTCCCCCTCATTTCCTGAACCTGAGGCACCTGAGGAACTATTAATGAAGTATTAAGAGATATTAGAGGCAAAGGTATTGCATCTGATGACATTCCTGCAGAAACAGTTTTTGAAGAAGAGAGCATCACTTCTCCCCTTCTCATTTTGAGACCCGACCAAGGTCTCAGGGGAGAGTAGCAACAGCCTTCATACCATTTTGGACTTATTGGGCAAGCAACAAGAAACTTGTCAGTCCTTCAAATGCAAATGGAGTTTATTGATGTCAAGTTTGATAGTCTGTCTGATGAGGTTAAGCAAATGAAAGATTTGCTGCTTCAGTTAGTGTGCCAGCAGGGCACTTCTCGGCCATCAGGGCCTGCTTTCCATCAGCAGCAAGAAGAACCTGTTCAAGTCCAAGAATATCAAGCACCAGAACCTGAAGTACCAGCTCAGGAACAACAGTCAACACAAGACCAATCCCAGCAGGTTGAGCAGCAACCTGAGCAGCAGTAGGACCAGGAGCCAGAATCTCAAGTACAAGATCATGTTGAACCTGTTCCTGATCAGCACATAGAGCCTGAGCCACAGGAAAAGCAGCAGAGTGTGGAGGAACAGCCTCTAGAGCAGCAGAAAGATTTAGAGCATGAGGCACTATTAGCTATGGTAGTGTTTCAACCTTAAATGAAACAACAGCAATAGTCTGTGCAGTCAGTAGCAGTGGCAGCAGTAGAGGCTTCCCAGCCCAGGCAAGTTTCCCAATGGAATCTATGGCTAAGAGACCCCTGGAGTCCACTTCTAATTTGCAACCTTCAAGAGGAATGTGAAGCACAGACTGATCAAAAATGGTGATCCAGTCTTCCCTCCTCCTCCTTCTAGACCAATTCATCCCACTCCAGCTCCATCTGTTAAGCCTCCTCCAGAGCCTAAAAACCAACTCCAGCTGAGCCTCAACCCACTGCACCCTCTGCACCTACTCCTTTCACCACTGAAATTCCCTCACAATCCACTTTTTCTGATCCTCCTCCCCTTGCATCCATTCCATGGGATCCATTCCACCAGGACATCAAATTCAAAATCTACCCAATGAAATACCGGTTCAAACCTCCCAAACCTCTCACTCTCACTCTTTCCACTCAACCTCCTCAGTATTTTTCTTGTCTTCCTACTGCCTCAAGAACAGACTCCAGGAAAACACTTCTCCATTTAGCTGGAATACTTCCCAGTATTCAGCTTTCCTCATCTAGTGGACCCAAACTTGGAGACAATCCTTCTAAACTCCTTCCACCCTTTTGGTATGCCTTCATCTACCACTCTGAACATCACATGAATCTATGCAGAGAATATCTATCTATTCGTGCTTTCCTTGAAGTTCATGAGATGTCAAGGTTCACCTTCGAACATTGGCTTCCTATTCTTCTTAAAACTTCACATATTTCAGTTGAGGAACTTCAATTCATCTCTCAGAAAGTCATAGCTTAACTCCTAAGGAGTTCCTTGATCTCTATCCAGGAGAAGCAACCCAATATCAGCAAACCCAATCTAGAAACCAATTTTTAACTGTCCAACATCACCTATCCTTGAGGTTTCATGATATGTTTGGACATTTTATCTAGGACTCTCAGCCAAGTACACCAGAATGAGGACCTTTAATTTCGACAGATTCAAATTAGGATTGCCTGATGCTTCTAAGGCCATGGGACAATCGCTAAGAGGTCAAAGAGAAATTATTCCCTCCATGACTGTGGCCTTACCCTCTGGACTGCATCCATCCTTTATAGGAGCAGTTTCCTTCAGAAGGGATTTTGCTGAAGTAGTATTCAACATATTCATATGCATTGCCACTAGTTCAAAATTAAATACAAGCTCAATTGTCTTTCTAAAGATTTGTGTTCCTCCAATCTGCAAGACCCCCATCATCTATTGGTTTTCAGTTATCTTTTGCTGAATCAGAGAGACTCAATGAAGATCAGTGGGCAGCTACCTATCCCTCTTACCACTCTGATTGTGAAAAGATGAAGCTCTCTCTTTATGAATTCCAGTCCAAGAGTGTGACGGTCCTCGCTATTCAGACATGTTAACCTAATAACGAGCCTAACTCGAGTCCGCCTCCCGCGAACGGGCCGAAGCCTCGCAAGGGATATCAAACTACATGTCTGTGAAAACATAAAGGAACAACTTATTTATTCATAAGATCTGACAATCTCACAAATATTTACATGAAATATTCATAGCCATAGCACAACTGTAACCAAACTACAACAGAACCTGGGGCATACCCCGAGTGAACAACAGAAAGTAAAATTACACTGCTGGTGGTGCAGACCCTCCACTGGACGACGGATGCGAAATCTCCCGATCTCCCTCACCTGGTAGGAGGTAGGGGTGAGCCTCATGTGTCACTGGCTCAGTAGGAAAACTCCCTAGAAACCGAGCAAACCAACATAATAGTAAAGCAAAAAATGCTATACTAGCAACTTACAGAATTATCTAGCAGATATAAAACTGTAAGTACCACTTACCATTTGCTGTTAACAAGAACCAACTTAAATAAATAAACACAACCAAACAGGTGTACGAGCTACTGTAGAACAACGCCACACTCGAGCCACGTCAACTGGTTTTCGCGACACCAGTTACTGACCCGGACAAACCACACAGGACCACTTCTCAGTCTCACAGCCACGGACGAAAGGTCCAGCTGCCGCTCTACTAAACAATACAAACACTGTGGAGTCCAACAAAACCACCACAACCTGCAGGTCACACACCTCACAGGCCCAAGCCTGGCACCTTTAGGGACTCTGGCCCGAGCTCCCTAAAGTGAGACACTGGAAAACAGGAGTAGCTGGGGTCTAGCACGTCTACTAGTGTCGTCTCCCCCAACTACGAGCGCACTACAAGCGACAACACAACAAACTCTCTCTAGTCGATGTCCCACTGTCGTCTTTCCTCAACCGGACGTACTACTCAACACAAGAGTGAGGGTGTCCAGAAGACGACAAGACCACGTCGGTACCCAGTACCGGGACAAGCCCCGAGCACTCACGTGCCTGGCTCACACAAAACCTGGGGCTCCCAACTGAAGAGGTATCCACGGAAGCGTCAAACTACAACGCCACATACACGAAAACCGTATGCTCAACATACAAACCACATGAAACCTTCGCACAAACCACGTAAACACTACGTTAATCACAAGCCCACACTCCCTGAGTGTCGAGAGAGTGCCAAAGCACCTCTTTCTATCATCATATAACATAAACCACGCTGAACAGATAATCACACACTTACATTTATGCTCGAATGACAACATTCGGCTGTTGTCACGGCGACACGATAGACCGCCTTTAGAACGTGACAGCTCGAGTTGTCGCGACCTGGTCGCGGCTCTCAGAGCAACCGCGATAGTAGGTGCGAACCCTTGTTCCGAAATCCATCATCCGGATCACCCCAACTCATTAGAACCTGTAGTTTCAGTCCATTTTCATTCTTTAATGTGTTCCTACACATGCCATCTATTGTTTAGAAAGCAATAAACGCATTATCCCACCACACGAACATTCCACGGATCAAACGATAGGAAATCTCCCTACCTTCGTGAAGAATGCGAAGAACGAAGCCCGTACGTGGTTCCCTCCGCTCCACGTATCGTCCTCGCAATAGAACTCGTCAAACCGATCTCTAACAAACCAAATCACCAAGAAATTCCACCAAGCACCCCCTGGCCGAGCAGAGCTTTTACCAGCTCTGTTCTGCTAGGTTACTTAAAAACGAAAAGCAGGTAAGAACGCGACGCCATTCACAACCACGACCTGAATGCGACGCTTTCAACTGTCGCGTTAAGCCTGCTGACGTCACACTTTCACCTTAAACTGACGGTTCCATGAACGCGGCTCCATGGTCTGTCGCGTCATGAACACGACGCCCCTCACTGTCGCGATCACAACGCGACACCCATAACTATCGCGATAGAAATCGAGAAACAGTGAGCTATTTGGGAAAAATCTCACAACCTGCGGATTCACCTGCCACACCACACACGTGTCATCGGCCACCGCACTGCCTCCACCCACAACAAAACGATCCGAACGTCGGAACGTTACATTACTATCACCTAAAAAGAAATTTCGTGCTCGAAATTAAAAACATAATTCAATATCATATTCAATTCAATTCATATGGTACTATCACCTAAAAAGAATAAAACTTACTCAAACAAGTATGGATACGCTTTCTCTTTCTTCCTTCCGCTAATTCCCAAGTATCTTCGCCACCTTGCCTGTTCTCCCATCTAACCTTTACAACTCAATTTCCTTTTTCTGAGCTTTTGGTTCTATAGCCTGAAATTTGCACTGGATATTGCTGGCATTGACTGTCGGGCTTCAAATCATCTCTTTGGTACCCACAACTTGGTTGGATCTTTAATATACTTTCTTAACATTGAAACATAATCACATCATGGCATCAGTGAAATCTGCTGACAAATCTAATTATAAGCTGCTTCACCCATCCTTTCTTTTATTTGAAACGGCCCAACATATCTCGGCTCAACTTGCCTTTCTTACTGAACCTTAATACACCGTTAGTAGGAGATATCTTTAAAAATACATATTCACCAACCTCAAACTGCAACGGTCTGCGTCTAACATCTGCATAACTTTTCTGGCGACTCTAAGCTTTTTCAATTTTTCTTGAATGAATTTCACGTTTCTGCACATTGGTGAACTAATTCTGGCCCAAAACCTGCCTCTCTCCACTACTTCATGCCATTTAATGGTGATCTGCATGGTCTGCCATATAATGCTTCATAAGGTGCCATTTCAATACTTGAATGATAACTATTGTTATATGTAAACTCAACCAGACCCAAGTGACGCTCCCAAATGCCTCCCCACACAAGACAGCAAGCTCTCAACATATCTTCAATAGTTTGAATTGTTCTTTCTGTCTGCCCATCTGTTTGTGGATGATATGCTGAACTGTACCTGAGTTCCATGCCAACAGCTCTTTGCAAACTCCTCCAAAAGCCTGAAGTAAATCGAGGTCTCGATCTAAAACTATAGTAACTGGTATCCCATGCAAAGGTACAATCCTTTTTACATACAGCTTAGCTAGTCTATCAATTGACCACCATGCTAACTGGTAATAATCTGCAGACTTTGGTTAATCTATCCACAAAATCCATATTGCATTATGACCTGATGAACTGGGCAAACCAACTATGAAATCCATTGCTATATCATCCCACTTCCACTGTGGAATAGGTAATGGCTGCAACAATCCTCCTGGCTTCTGATGCTCTGCTTTTATCTGCTGACACACTGCACATCTAGTTATAAATTCTGCAATTTCTCTCTTCATATTTGGCCACCAAAAATGCTTCTTCATATCTTGATACATTTTAGTGCTGCCTGGATGGATGGTGTACCTTGATCGGTGAGCTTCTTCTAGAACCTTCTGTCTAATTTCTCTATCTTCTGGAACATACAATCATCCTTTTAGTCTAACCACATTGTCATGCCCCAAATTTATTTCATCCATTCTAAGAATATCTGCTAAATTGATATCTGCTTTCTGTGCCTCTACTATCTTCCAGAAAAGAGAAGGCTCTACTGCACTAGCTGCTAATATTGCTCTACGTTGACTGCTTGGCACATGAAAGGAATTCTCTGCCACATTCTCATAAAGTTTCCATTCTCTGATCATAAGTTGATTCATGACCACTTTCCTGCTTAGTGCATCCGCCACCACATTTGCTCTGCCTAGATGATAAGCCAAATTAAAGTCATAATCCTTTAAATATTCCATCCATCTGCGCTGCCTTAGATTCAAATCTTTCTGAGAGAAAATATATTTTAAACTCTTATGATCAGTAAAAATCTCAAATCTTTCACCATACAAATAATGCCGCCAAATTTTCAATGCAAAAACAACCGCTGCCAACTCTAAATCATGAGTAGGATAATTCTCCTCATGCTTCTTTAATTGCCTGGAGGCATAGGCTACCACCTTACTATGCTGCATTAAAACTGCACCCAAACCTCTCTGGATGCATCTGTAAACAGAACAAATCCACCACTGCCAGATGGAATTTCTAAAATGGTTGCTGATGTCAATCTTTTTCAGCTCTACAAAACTGCGCCTGCATTCCGAAGACCACACAAAAGGAACACCCTTTCTTGTCAATCTTGTCATTGGTGCTGCTATCTTGGAGAACTTGAATGAATCTTCTGTAATATCCTGCCAAACCCAGAAAACTCCTAATCTCAAACACAGACTTCGGCTCTTCCCATTTCATCACGGCTTCAACTTTGGCTGGATCCACTGCAATACCTTCACCTGATATCACATGACCCAGAAACTGAATCTCCTTTAACCAAAACTCACATTTATTAAATTTAGCAAAAAGCTGGTGATCCCTCAATATTGCAAAGTAATCCGCAAATGATCTGCATGCTCTTTTTCTGATGCTGAATAAACCAATATATCATCAATAAAGACCACTATAAACTGATCTAAATATTGATGAAATATTATATTCATCAAATTCATAAATGTTGCAGGTGCATTTGTCAATCCAAAAGGCATCACAACAAACTCATAGTGTCCATATCTAGTTCGAAAGTTGACTTCTCAATATCTTCTTCTCTGATCCGCAACTGATGATACCCTGATCTCAAATCTATTTTAGAAAATACTTTAGCTAATTGCAGTTGATCAAATAAATCATCAATCCGAGGAAGTGGATACTTATTCTTAATTGTAACTTTATTCAGCTGCCTGTAGTCTATAACATCCTTAAACTGCCATCTTTCTTTCTGACAAATAGCACTGGCGCTCCCCAAGGTGATTGACTAGGCCTAAAAAACCTTTTCTAATAATTCTTGCAGTTGCTTTTTCAACTCTTTCAATTCTGCTGGAGCCATTCTATATGGTGCTTTAAAGATGGGTAAACTACCTGGTTGCAATTCATTGTGAAGTCTACCTCTCTGCGCGGAGCTAGTCCTGGCAACTCATCTAGGAACACATCTGCAAATTCTCTAGCCATGTACTAAATCTACAGACTTACCAGATTCAACTAGACTAATAGAGGCAAGGTACGCTACACATCCCTCATTAATTAAATTTCTAGCTCTAAGTGCAGAAATAATAAACTTTGGAGTGTAAAAAGGTATACCTTAGAATTCAAACACCTCACCACCAGGTCTGCAAAATCTGACTCTTCTTTCTACAATCAACCAATGCCCCGTAGGCCTCTAACCAATCCATTCCCAAAATCATCATATTCTTTCATGTTAAAGCATACAATCTTGCTGACATTTGATTTCCATGAATCACTATCGGAACATCTTCTAAAAGCAAGAGGTTAACAAATACCCTCCAGAAAGAATTTTCACTACCAACTCACAAGGCTTTTCTTCTAAAGGTAATACCATACTATCCAGAAAATCTTCGGAAATAAATGAATGGGAAGCACCCGGATCATTAATACTCTAGCAGTAAAATCAAAGAAATGTAGTATACCTTCAATGAGATTGGATGCTTCTGCCTGAGCTCTGGTAACAGCCATCACTCGACCCCGTCCTCCTCTCTGGTACGGTGCACCTCTACCTTGTTCTGCTGACCGTTGAAAGGGCGCTGCTGCTGAGCGGTTGGGTCCCTCTACCATAAGTCTGCTCTCGGGGATACGACAATTCCTTGCTAAATGTCCTGGCTGCCCACAAGCATAACATCTGAAAGCTGGAGGTACCGTCGGCTGCCCTGCCGTACTCTGCTGGGATTCTTCTGGAACTGGTGGCCTGTAACCACGACCGTGCTAAAAATCTCCTTGCTGAAAGCCCTGTTGCCTGCCTCTACCACGGCCTCCTTGAAAGAATTTCTTGATCTGCTTGCCCCATTTTCCTATTCTAGATGATGATGAAGCTCCGGAAGGTGCTTTCCCCTTACTGATTCCTCCTGACGATTGTGGATGCCGGAAGCTACCTGAACCCAAGCCACCTGCCTGAGACTGCCCTTGCCTGGCCCGAACAGTCCTCTCAAGTATTACTGCTCGCTGAGCTGCCTCTTCTACTGTTCTACACATCAATGGGATCACTGCATCTTGCAATTCTGGCCTCAAACCTCGAATAAAGTATTCCACCATCATAGCGTTATCCGTCACTACATATGGGGCATACCTACTGAAGGCTATAAATCTCATCTGGTATTCAAGTACTGAGAGGTTCCCTTGATGAAGAGTCCTAAATTGCTCTCTCCTCATCTGTTGGATCTGTATTGGGAAGAAAGAATCATTAAAGACTGACAAAAATTCCGACCATGGAATAGTGTCCTCCGTCCTGCCTGTAAAAACTGTCTGCATCTTTAACCGCCACCATTCTTGTGCAAACCCTCGTAACTGGTATGCTGCAAGAAGCACTCTATCTTCCTGAGGACACCTCATTATTGCAAATACCCTCTCGATCTCATGTATCCAGTGTTCTGTCGTATCTGGGTTGGGACCTCCTGAATATGTAGGGGGTTGTAATCTCAAAAACTGCTCCACAAGTACCGTAGTCTCCTCTCCAATAGCTGGTCTCACTGGAACTGCCGGTTGTACAGGTACTACATGAGGTACCTCTACTCCGGGTAGGGGTGGAACTGGAGCTACTGGTACTGCCTCCTCTGGAAATGGTGGTACTGCTGCCGCTGGCTGTACCGGTGGTTGCTGATCCAATCTTACCCGAATTTCTGTTAAACTCTCCCAAATTATCTCTATCATTCTCTGTGTAAGATCCTCTCCTGACCCTTCTCCACCACCTCCATTTCCCCTTTCGGCCATTCTACTCCTGCACAAACATTATTCCAACACTACAATACACAAGAAATCAATTCAAAACCAGGGTCACTACCAGCAGTGGATTACAGTAAAGATATGGCAATGCAATTTCCAATTCGTTTATATTCTTACGGAACTTGCTCTGATACCAACTGTGATGGTCCTCGCTATTCAGACAATGTTAACCTAATAACGAGCCTAACTCGAGTCCGCCTCCCGCGAACGGGTCGAAGCGTCGCAAGGGATATCAAACTACATGTCTGTAAAAACATAAAGGAACCAACTTATTTATTCATAAGATCTGACAATCTCACAAATATTTACATGAAATATTCATAGCCATAGCACAACTGTAACCAAACTACAACAGAACCTGGGGCATACCCCGAGGTGAACAACATGAAAGTAAAATTACACTGCTGGTGGTGCAGACCCTCCACTGGACGACGGGTGCGAAATCTCCCGATCTCCCTCACCTGTTAGGAGGTAGGGGTGAGCCTCACGTGTCACTGGCTCAGTAGGGAAACTCCTTAGAAACTGAGCAAACCAACATAATATAAAGCAGGAAATGCTATACTAGCAACTTACAGAATTATCTAGCAGGATATAAAACTGTAAGTACCACTTACCATTTGCTGTTTAACAAAAATCAACTTAAATAAATAAACAGCAAAACCAAACAGGTGTACGAGCTACTGTAGAACAACGCCACACTCGAGCCACGTCAACTGGTTCGCGACACCAGTTACTGACCCGGACAAACCACACAGGACCACTTCTCAGTCTCGCAGCCACGGACGAAAGGTTCAGCTGTCGCTCCACTAAACAAGTACAAACAACTGTGGAGTCCAACAAAACCACCACAACCTGCAGGTCACACACCTCACAGGCCCATGCCTGGCACCTTTAGGGACTCTGGCCCGAGCTCCCTAAAGTGAGACACTGGAAAACAGGACTAGCTGGGCTCCAGCACGTCTACTGGTGTCCGTCTCCCCCAACTACGAGCACGCTATAAGTGACAGCACAACAAACTCTCTCTAGTCGCTGTCCCACTGCCGTCTTTCCCTCAGCCAGACGTACTACTCAACACAAGAGTGAGGGTGTCCAGAAAGACGACAAGACCTCGTCGGTACCAGTACCGGGACAAGCCTCGAGCACTCACGTGCCTGGCTCACACAAAACCTGGGGCTCCCAACTGAAGAGGTATCCACTGAAGGCGTCAAACTACACGCCACATACACGAAAACCGTATGCTCAACATACAAACCACATTAAACCTTCGCACAAACCATGTAACACTACGTTAATCACAATCCACACACTCCCTGAGCGTCGAGAGAGTGCCAAGCACCTCTTTCTATCATCATATAACATAAACCACGCTGAACAGATAATCACACACTTACATTTATGCTCGAATGACAACATTCGGCTGTTGTCATGGCGGCATGATAGACCGCCTTCAGAACGCGACAGCTCGAGGTGTCGCGACCTGGTCGCGGCTCTCAGAGCAACCGCGATAGCAGGTGCGAACCCTGTTCCGGAATCCATCATCCGGATCACCGCAAACTCATTAGAACCTGTAGTTTCAGTCCATTTTCATGCTTTAATGTGTTCCTACACATGCCATCTATTGTTTAGAAAGCAATAAACGCATTATCCACACCACACGAACATTCCACGGATCAAACGATAGGAAATCTCCCTACCTTCGTGAAGAATGCGAAGAACGAAGCCCGTACGTGGTTCCCTCCGCTCCACGTATCGTCCTCGCAGTAGGAACTCGTCAAACCGAGCTCTAACAAACCAAATCACCAAGAAATTCCCACAGCAAATCCCCCTGGCCGAGCAGAACTTTTACCAGCTTTGTTCTGCTAGGGTTACTTAAAAACGAAAAGCAGGTAAGAACGCGACGCCATTCACAACCGCGACCTGAATGCGACGCTTTCAACTGTCGCGTTAAGCCTGCTGACGTCACACGTTCACTTAAACTGACGGTTCCGTGAACGCGGCGCCATGGTTTGTCGCGATCATGAACGCGACGCCCCTCACTGTCGCGATCACAACGCGACACCCATAACTGTCGCGATAGAAACCGAGAAACAGTGAGCTATTTGGGCAAAATCTCACAACCTGCGGAATTCACCTGCCACACACACACACACGTCATTGGCCACACACTGGCCTCCACAACCACACAAAAATGATCCGAACGGTCGGAACGTTACAAAGAGTCTTAAGGATCTGAGAAAGAACATTGGTCATAAATGGGCTCAAGGTACTTTGTGTATTATCAAGCCAAAGATGCAGCTGTGGACCGAGGCCTGCACTGGAACATCACTGTCCATGAGTTTCTTTTTCTTGCAGCCTCTAAGAAGTTTGTCTCCCTTAAGTATCGTCTGAGCAGGGAAAAATTCCACTCCAAGATAGGCTGGTTCCATAGGCGCCACATCAAATCTCACAGGAAACTGCCTACTACTAATCCTTCCTACAACATTGACCTCTCCTTGTTTGAAATTTTCTTTTGTGAAAATGAGGCGAAGCTCTGGGACCTTCTCAAACCATATTTTGCTCAAATTCCTAGATCTTTGTACTTGCCTAGCTCCTTATCTAGGTCTTAAACACTATGCTCTGTACTTATTTTTCTGAATGCAGCTATGATCTTTCTTCCCTGCTTATTTCATGCTTTCCTTGTGGTTTGTTACCCTTTCTGTTAATGCCACAAGGGGGAAAAAGAGGAAATCTTAAAAATTTTCATTGTCTTTACTATCTATTTTAAAGTTTTTGTCATTAACAAAAAGGGGAGAATTGTTGAGCAAACTACCCCTAAATCTAAAATATTGAAGATATAGTATATATCATGTTTTTGCTATAACAAAATCTTTAAATAGACTATCTACAAAATAAATGCATATCAAAATATATCTGCATACAACTGTGTGATAAACTTCATCGTCAAAATTTTCTAAGTCCACAGACTCTCTCTATGTCCTATTGAATCCGACTGTTGACTTCGACTGCTAACTTCGACTCCTTCAGAAACGAAGTTAAAACAACCTCCAAAATTTTCTAAGTCTAACTCCGACTGGTATAGTCGATTGTGATTTACTGAAACTTTATACTTGGGAAATAGAAAACATGTGTAGGATTGCTAAACTTCGAGTAAATCGTGTGTTGTGTAATAAATCCAGGAAAAAATTCTGTGGTATTGTGTATATTGGGATCAGGGTATGATCTGTTAAACTAAACTTTTATGTTATACACCATGATAAATTGAATTTTGAATAATACAGGAACTTATGTTAAATTTTCTGCAATGCATTTTGGATCAGAAAAATGTGAAAATTTTCATGTGGGGTTCTAACCCGAAATCAGCATGTGGTTAAATTTTCAGGTCGTTTGGACAACTATATAGAGAAATATGAAATTTTCCTTGCGAAAATGTGAACAATGCATGTTAATGTGGGAACAATTTGACATGTGTGTGTGATCTGATTTATGCAAATTACTGAACATGTGATCCCTGTTAATTGTAGAATCATGTTAGGAAAACAGAGCCCTTGTGTGAATGAGAAAATGAATGAGAGGTAAGTGACATGTGTAAAAATGTGTGTAAAAATCGGTATGTGTAATGTGTAAGACTGTGCCAAGTGTGATACTGCTTCCATAGAGGGCTATGGAACCGTACCATGGAAAAATCCCCATGGGAAGGTTCAATGTGTTAAGATCCTAAGGGCATTAGGATGAAATCCTAGAGGTGGACAAGTACCACTGGTTAGGGTGGAGACTTGTTCTCCGGGTCTGCGCAGTCCAAGAGTCGTCACTATATTGCCTAGGTGGCGTCTATGTGTATGTGATATGATGTGTCCTTCTCTGGTGGTTTGGACTATGTGTCACGGCACTAAATGTGAATGTGAAAATGTGTATGTGTTCATGTGTGAGAACTGTGGATGTGAACAATGTGTAAATGTGCATGTGTAAAGTGTAAATTATGTGAATGAGAAATTTTGTAAATATGTGAAACCAAAACGTGAGGGTGTGAATTTGTGATCCATGTTGTGGTAATCTGAAATCAAGATAAAACAACAAACTAAATGTACTTATGATCATGCTTTACATGTGCAAATTACCTAGAATCCATGTTAGAAACGATTCTTAGTGGTGTGTAAGTAATCCCATGATGTTTGCCCTCATGTTGTGATTTAAATTGATTAAGTAGCTCTCTTGTGTTGGATTATGCTTTCTAGTCCATGTAAAACCAGCAAGCTTAAAGAAGATGAAATGGTTATGAGCATGTATAGAAATTCATGCTAAGTGTGTTCTTTTCACGTAGGCATTGAAATTATGCTAAACTTGCTTTCATGTTTTAGTTTAATTGAAAGTAGATCTTTCATGTGTTGGAGTGATTAGAGAGCACGTGATAGGAGATTTTGATTTAGAAAATCTGAAAGCATGAGTCAGTGTTTAATTAGTAGAACCACCATGATAGGTTGTTAATTTCAATGACAAGCATGCTGCATGATTGTGTCTTGTAAATGTGTAGGTAAAACCTGCTATGACCTGTACATGTATGGTATGTGTAGAGTTATTTGCTGAGTCTTTTAGACTCATTACTTGCTTCGGTGTACAGGCGTAGTTGGTGACGACACACTTGCGGAGGAGGCAGTGGAGACCGACTCCGAGCGTGGAGATTAGATCGTTGGTGTACTTTGCAATATTTTGATTTCATAGTATGTAATTGCAACATTGTACTAGCATTAATATGAAGAAAAATGTTTAAGTGTGGACAATTATGTATTTGATTTCAGCAATTTAATTATGTGGACTTTTAGTTCTTCAAATGTTATTGCAATCATGTATGTTAAATGTGGATGATGAATGAAATGAAGACAGTAGTTCTTTTACTTCCGCTACTCTGTTCATATATTCACGTGTATCTCAGCTGAATGTTATTGTTGGGTAAATGTCCCACTGTGGCAACGTTCACTATACCGACGTGGGTTGGTATAACCGTACCGGTATATTGAGGGTCGTCACAGAGATTGGTATCAGAGAAACCGGTTGAGATTGTACATGAATATACATAAGTCATCATCTTCTGTACATGCTATGTCTACATAGGAATGTCTACATGTGTAGAATTGATTAATAATGAATGAAAATTATATAAGAAAACGGTTAGGAAATAAATTAACATAGCTCTAATGGTGGCTGAAATTTATTGCAGCCATGGCTTCAAGAGGTAGACGTGGTGGTGCTCCTGCTCATGACGACGAGCAGAGACATGACGAGCGGGCGGAGCAGCAGGCCCCGGCACCGCAGGGTCCTGTACTTCCCCCACCGCCGCCTGTGGATTATGGAGTATTCATGCAAGGTTTGGTGCAAGCCATGCAGACGCAGGCTCATACTCAGGCAGCACTCCAGGCTCAGTTGGAGGCTCAGGCTCAAGTACCAGCTTAGAACCATGGTGGACCTTCTACCATGGAAAGATTCAAGAGGATGCTGCCACCCTCTTTAAGGGGGAGAGCGACCCATTGTTGGCAGAAAGCTGGATGAGGGAGATAGAAAAGATCTTCCGAGCCATCAGGTGTGTAGATGAGGATAAGGTACATTAGCCACCTACATGCTACAGGTATGCTTTAGTTTATATGCTTGTATGTTCTGTTAAGTTAGATTTGTTTAGATGTGCTTATGAACGGTGTACTGCAAGAAAGAGCTGATGTATGGTGGGCTTCATTGCTGCGTACCCGGTTTGAGGACGGTGCGATTGATGTGGCTTGGGACGAGTTCGTGAGGCTCTTTCGAGCCAAGTTCGTCCCTGAGCATATTCAAGATCGGATGGAGCAAGAATTCCTATCTTTGACTCAAGGCTCCATGACCGTGCTAGAATATGAGGCAAGATTTTTTGAACTCTCTAAATATGCACCTCATATCGTGGCAGATGAGCGCAGGAAGACAAAGAAATTCGTGATGGGACTGAAGCCATCACTGAGGATGAGGCTCGTGGCGTTTGACCACCGCTCTTTGGATGAGGCCCTCAGCGCTGCTTGTAGGCAAGAGGGTGAGATGGAGCAATACCTTGAAGAGAAGAAGGCTTCGCAGAAGAGACCTGCAGCTACGTTCCAGCGACAGGACAAGAAGAAAGTGGTGTACCCGACACAGCAGCGATTGGTAGCAGTCGGCAGTTCTCAGGTACCTTCTGTACGTTCCCCTAGTGTGAAGAAAGAGTGTCCCCACGGTGGGAAGACCCATGGTGGTACCGAGTGTTGGATGATCATGGGAAGGTGCTTGAAGTGAGGAAGTAGCGACCACAAGATCAAGGATTGTCCAAGACTTCAACAAGAAGTCCAGCGTGGAGCGCCAGCCCCAGAAGCGGTAGCGGCAGCAGCGCCAACTACAGGAAGACCAGGAAGGCCTCGAACCCCAGCTCGAGTGTTTGCTTTGGCACGAGAGGACGCCGAGCAGGCGGAGCATGTCACCGAAGGTACGTTTTTACTTCTAGGTGTGCACGCTCGGTTTTGTTTGATACGGGTGCTACTCACTCCTTCATTTCGAGCAGTTCGCTAGGCAGTTAGACCTAGAGTCAGGTGTAGAATCTGAGGATTTAGAGGTCCCCTTGTCTGTGCACACCCCTGCGGGTACGGTATCGACTAGGAAGTGCATTCCGTCGCTACCTGTGTGCATTGAGGATAGAGTCCTAGATTGGTGTTTCTTCTTGCTAAAGATGAAGGACTATGATGCTATTCTTGGTCTGGATTGGCTAGAGGAGCACTATGCGTTAGTGGATTGTCATCGGAAGAGGATCGTTTTCCGCATTCCTGGTGAGGATGAGTTCTCTCACCCCTTGCCAAGGAACTTGGAGGGAAAGTTAGTCATCTCTGCCATGAAGGTGATGCGCATGGTAAACAAGGGTTGTGACGCTTTTCTTGCCAGCGTGGTGTTAGTACCAGAGGCTGATGAGTCACCTACTCTTGCGGAGATTGAGGTAGTGCAGGATTTTCCAGACATCTTTCCTGATGATTTGTCTGGTTTGCCACCGGATAGAGAGATAGAGTTTATCATAGAGTTGCTTCCGGACACCTCTCCTATCTCAAAGGCTCCATATCGGATGGCACCTGCGGAGTTAGCCGAGTTAAGAAGCAATTGCAAGAGTTGCTAGACAAGGGATTTATTCGCCCTAGTGTTTCCCCTTAGGGCGCACCTGTATTATTCGTCAAGAAGAAAGACGGGTCACTTAGGTTATGCATTGACTACAGAAAGCTGAACCAAGTGACTGTGAAGAACAGGTATCCCTTACCTCGTATTGATGATTTGTTCGACCAGTTGCAAGATGCATCAGTCTTTTCTAAGATTGATTTGCGATCTGGTTATCATCAGTTGAGGATTCGGAGTGAGATGTGTCCAAGACGACGTTTAGAACCGTTATGGACATTATGAGTTTTTGGTTCTTCCTTTCGGATTGACCAACGCCCCTGCAGCGTTCATGGATCTCATGAACAGGGTGTTTAGGCCGTATTTAGATAGCTTTGTTGTAGTGTTTATTGATGATGTGCTGGTCTACTCTCGGATGAGGCCACACACCGTTAGCATTTGAGGTAGTGTTAGAGGTTCTTCGTGAGCACAAGCTGTATGCTAAGTTCAGCAAGTGCGATTTATGGTTGCACGAGGTTCATTTCCTCGGGCATGTTATCTCTGGTACTGGTGTAGCAGATGATCCAGCAAAGGTCCAGGAAGTTATGGATTGGAGGTTCCCAAGACCCCTTCGGAGATTCGTAGTTTTATTGGTTTAGCTTGTTACTATCGGCGATTTATTGAGGGATTTTCGTCCATCGCCGCCCCTTTGACTCAGCTTACCAGAAAGGGAGTGAAGTTTGTTTGGTCCGAGAAGTGTGAGAGTAGTTTTCAATTATTGAAGACTAAGCTCATGATAGCCCCGGTGTTAGTCTTACTGAGCGGTGTAGAGGGTTTTGCTATCTACACGGATGCATCTCGGATTGGTTTAGGCTGTGTGCTAATGCAGCAGGAAAGGGTAGTGGCTTATGCTTCTCGTCAGTTGAAGGAGCATGAGAAGAACTATCCGACTCATGACTTGGAGCTCGCAGCAGTGGTTCATACACTAAAGATCTGGAGGCACTATCTTTATGGTGTCAGATTTGAGGTGTTTACCGACCACAAGAGCTTGAAGTATCTTTTCTCCCAAAAGGAATTAAACCTGAGGCAGAGAAGATGGATTGAGTTCTTAAAGGACTATGACTTCGACCTTCAGTATCACCCTAGGAAGGCGAATGTCGTAGCGGATGCTCTGAGTAGAAGAGGCCATCTCTCCAGCAGGATTGGAAGATGTTGGAGGATGCGGCTTGCGCGTTGACTGAGTTAGAGCCATCGCTATGCCAGGCTTTTGTAGCTCAGTTATCTCTTAGGTCCTCGGTTTTAGATGAGGTGATTGAGCAACAGAAAGCCGACCCTAGACTCCTAGAGTTAGTGGGCAAGGCAGGCATTGCTCGGGATGAGGACGGTGTGATTAGATTCCATCACCGTGTTTGTGTCCCTGATTTGGTAGATGTCTGTGAGCATGTGTTAGCGGAGGCTCATAGATCGCGATTCTCTATTCATCTGGGTAACACTAAGATGTACCAGGATTTGAAGAGATCATTTTGGTGGTCCGGTATGAAGAAGGATGTAGCGGATTATGTGTCTAGGTGTTTGGTGTGTCAGCAAGTGAAGGCCGAGCGACAACGACCATCCGACCTTATGCAAAGGATGGAGATCCTAGTTTGGAAGTGGGAAGCTGTCACTATGGACTTTGTTTCGGGTTTGCCTCGATCTAAAAGGGGCAATGACTCGATTTGGGTAGTTGTAGATAGATTCTCGAAGACTGCTCATTTCTTGCCTATGAAGAAGAAGCAGTCAGTAGAGAGTTTAGCTAGATTGTATATTAGCAGTATCATTAGATTGCATGGTGTGCCGAAGTCGATCATTTCGGATCGAGATCCGAGATTCACTTCGAGGTTGTGGAAGGGTCTTCAGGATGCTTTAGGATCGGAGCTGAAGCTCAGTTCGGCGTTTCATCCCCAGACTGATGGACAGTCCGAGAGGACTATCCAGACGCTGAGGATATGTTCAGGGCGTGTGTTTTGGATTGGAAGGATGATTGGGAGCGTCATTTACCTCTTGTGGAGTTCGCATACAACAACAGCTTTCATGCGAGTATTGGTATGGCTCCATTTGAGGCGTTGTATGGTAGGCCCTGCAGATCTCCTTTATGTTGGGAGGAGACTGGTGATAGGCAATTGATCGGACTGGAGTTAGTTCAGGAGACTTCAGATAAGATCCAGCTTATCAGGAAGAGGCTTGTTGCGGCGCAGGATAAGCAAAAGAGCTATGCCGACAACAGGAGGAAGGATCTTGAGTTCGAGGTGGGTGATCATGTCTTCTTAAAGATATCACCTACTCGAGGTGTCGTCAGATTTGGCAAGCATAGTAAGTTGAGCCCTAGGTTCATTGGCCCATATGAGATTCTCAGACGTTTGGGCAGCGTGGCGTATGAGCTAGCATTACCCCCAGCTTTGGCTAGTGTTCATCCCGTCTTCCACGTTTCAATGCTCAGGAAGTATGTCCGAGATCCGTCTCATGTGATTAGTCATGAGCCAGTGGAGATTCAGCCAGATCTATCGTATGTCTAGCAACCAGTAGCTATTCTTGACCGGAAGGTTCAGCATCTCCAGAACAAGAGTATTGCGTCGGTGAAAGTTCTCTGGCGAAACTTCTCGCGAGAGGAGGCTACTTGGGAGCTTGAGGATGCAATGAAGAAGAAGTATCCCCTTTGTTTGAGTAGTATCGTTCTAACTTCGAGGACGAAGTTTTAAGGGGGAGAGGGTGTAAGGCCCTCAAATTTGTTGCATTATTTGTATGCATGTGAATACTTCATGGTTGTGTATGTATGTATGTGAATATCTACGTAAGTACTAGTTAGTATACTTTGCATGCATGTGTATAAATAGATGTAAATAATGTATGAATGGTATGATGGTAGTATGTACATAATGGTATACATATGGCACGTATGTAGGTATAGTTGTGCATGGTTTCTGCATGTTTTTGAGTTCTAGCCGAAGGCCAACTTGGCGTCAAGATCAATGGACGTTTGTGTTGTGTAGGCGTCAACCACATGGACGCCAAAACTAAGCCCAGCGTCCAGCGATGTGGACGCTAATTTCTCTGGCTTGCATGCGTTGCAGAGCCGGAAATCCCAGGAACAAGCTACCCAACCATTGGGGAGCTGTCCCCAACGGTCTGAAAGGCTTTCTTGTCAAGCCTACGTGAAAGGAGAGCTTCCTCTCCTATACAAAGCTCTTTTGCAACCCTCAACCCTCTCTTGGCTCTCTTTGCAAGAGGAGAACAAGGAGAAGAAAAACCTAGAGAAAACTGTGAGAAAATCCCACCCTTTGCAAGCTTGGATCCGACCTTCTGAAGTTGTTCCTGGCCTTCTACCACGACAAGGAGCTAGCTGAAGTGAAGGAGGAGACTTCCCCGACCTCATCTTGGAGTCATCTTGTCCTAGAACCGGAGGAGAGCAATTGTGGAGCTTCTTGGGACTGCCCAAGGAGAGCTTCTCCGGCCATTTAGATCCGTCTGGAGTATTTTCTAGAGGCAAGTAACCTACCCCTATCGTCCATGTAGATGTCTAGTAGGGTTTTATGATTTTTACATATTTTTCCTCATATCCTGGATCCCCCATTCACCCAGTTATTTGGAGTTCGGTCTGTGTTCCTGCACAGACAGGAACTTGGCATCAATGCCTTGACGCCAAGATCCCCAGTGTGCGTCCAGCGATCTTGCCGTCCACTCCTGGAACGGCCAGAGACCACCGCCAAGTTCGTCTGGACAGAACAGTGAACTGTTCTCTCCTTATATATAATTACTTTCGATATGTTTTGCGATGAGGATATATTGTAAACCTATTATGCTATGTAATGTGAATGTGGGAATGTGTGGGAGAATGGTTGTGCATTTATTGTGGATGGTTGAGTTATTATTTATTTAAATTGCATGTGGAAGAACGACCATGTATGTTCACCATGATCCTAATAATCTGTGGGAAATTATGATGCCCTAATCCTGTTGAATCATGTTTATATACGTCAGTCTCTGCCCTGAATTTTCTGAAATTTTCCCATGTCAATGTGATTTACTGAAACTTTATACTTGGGAAATAGAAAACATGTGTAGGATTGCTAAACTTCCAGTAAATCGTGTGTTGTGTAATAAATCCGGGAAAATTTTTTGTGGTATTATGTATATTGGGATCAGGGTTATGATCTGTTAAACTGAACTTTATGTTATACACCATGATAAATTGAATTTTGAATAATATGGGAACTTATGTTAAATTTTCTGCAACTGTATTTTGGATCAGAAAAATATGAAAATTTTCATGTGGGGTCAAAACCCGAAATCAGCATGTGGTAAATTTTCAGGTCGTTTGGACAACTATATAGAGAAATATGAAATTTTCCTTGCGAAAATGTGAACAATGCATGTTAATGTGGAACAATTTGACATGTGTGTGTGATCTGATTTATGCAAATTACTGAACATGTGATCCCTGTTAATTGTAGAATCATGTTAGGAAAACAGAGCCCTTGTGTGAATGAGAAAATGAATGAGAGGTAAGTCACATGTGTAAAAATGTGTGTAAAAACGATATGTGTAATGTGTAAGACTGTGCCAAGTGTGATACTGCTTCCATAGAGGGCTGTGGAACCGTACCATGGAAAAGTCCCCATGGGAAGGTTCAATGTGTTAAGATCCTAAGGACATTAGGATGAAATCCTGGAGGTGGACAAGTACCACTGGTTAGGGTGGAGACTTGTTCTCCCGGTCTGCGCAGTCCAAGAGTCGTCACTATATTGCCTAGGTGGCGTCTATGTGTATGTGATGTGATGTGTCCTTCTCTAGTGGTTTGGACTATGTGTCACGGCACTAAATGTGAATGTGAAAATGTGTATGTTCATGTGTGAGAACTGTGTATGTGAACAATGTGTAAATGTGCATGTGTAAAGTGTAAATTATGTGAATGAGAAATGTGTAAATATGTGAAACCAAAACGTGATGGTTGTGTTTGTGATCCATGTTGTGGTAATCTGAAATCAAGATAAAACAGCAAACTAAATGTACTTATGATCATGCTTTACATGTGCAAATTGCCTAGAATCCATGTTAGAAACGATTCTTAGTGGTGTGTAAGTAATCCCATGATTGTTTGCCTCATGTTGTGATTTAAATTGATTAAGTAGCTCTCGTGTGTTGGATTATGCTTTCTAGTCCATGTAAAACCAGCAAGCTTAAAGAAGATGAAATGGTTATGAGCATGTATAGAAATTCATGCTAAGTGTGTTCTTTTCACGTAGGCATTGAAATTATGCTAAACTTGCTTTCATGTTTTAGTTTAATTGAAAGTAGATCTTTCATGTGTTGGAGTGATTAGAGAGCACGTGATAGGAGATTTTGATTTAGAAAATCTGAAAGCATGAGTCATGTGTTTAATTAGTAGAACCACCATGATAGGTTGTTAATTTCAATGACAAGCATGCTACATGATTGTGTCTTGTAAATGTGTATGTAAAACCTGCTATAACCTGTACATGTATGGTATGTGTAGAGTTATTTGCTGAGTCTTTTAGACTCATTACTTGCTTCGGCGTACAGGCGTAGTTGGTGACGACACACTTGTGGAGGAGGCAGTGGAGACCGACTCCGAGCGTGGAGATTAGATTGTGGTGTACTTTGCGATATTTTGATTTCATAGTATGTAATTGCAACATTGTACTAGCATTATTATGAAGAAAAATGTTTAAGTGTGGACAATTATGTATTTGATTTCAGCAATTTAATTATGTGGACTTTTAGTTCTTCAAATGTTATTGCAATCATGTATGTTAAATGTGGATGATGATGAAATGAAGACAGTAGTTCTTTTACTTCCGCTACTCTATTCATATATTCACGTATCTCAGCTGAATGTTATTGTTGGGTAAATGTCCCACTGTGGCAACGTTCACTATACCGACGTGGGTTGGTATACTGTACCGGTATATTGAGGGTCGTCACAATAGTATTCGACTGCTATAGTCGAATAGCCTTGTCTTTTCTCAGAAGTCGAATTATCTTGTTAACCCTTTCTAGAGTCGAATCACCTCTACTCCTTCAGTCGAATTGTATGTTCTTATGAATTCGACTTCACTGATAATCTGTACTTAATACTTTTTTCTAATCTGTTTTAGGCTTAACACCTACTGTAAGCTTATTTCCTAATCTTTTCACATCCTTTTTAATGGATCTTTTATATCTTATTAATCCATCTGAAATATCATTATTTTATTATTTTCTCTGACAGGACAAGTCATATTAAACTTAAAATATTCATCTAAATGTTGTGCAAACTATTTTTGAAAATTTTTAATCAGAGTCTCATGGTCTTCACATATTTGCTCCGGATCTTCATGGATTCATTAGACACTATGTATTTATGAATTCTCAGGCGCATGGCATCTGACAAGACTCACCTACCACTAACAGACCCATGCTTTACCTTTTTAGCCTAACTATCTGTCTACTCCTTCTATCTGAAAGCCTGTGATACGAGGTTTCCATACCTTCTTTCTGTATTTTTCTGACTCACCTACCTCAAAAGGTATGGAGATACTCTTCTCTTTTGTCTTGTCTTTGTGCAGGCATTTATTGGAGCTCGTTTTTAGCATGTCTCTTTCACAGTTCACTCTGAAGAAAAGAGCTTATCTTCTAGCTGGAAAAACTGCACTCCTTCTGAAGATCTTGAAAGAAGCAAAAGTGAATGACTTCTGGATAACAAACACTTCAAGACCCAAAGGATCCTAGAGATCTCTTCAAACGGACATATTGCAAACGGACACAAGCTCCAAGGCTATTTTCTAAACGACTACTTTTCTGAAGTTTATAAAAGGAGCTCAAGTTTGAAAAGAATAACAGAAGAAGCATATACAAGCCTTTACTCTTCTAGAAAGCATCATTCGAATCCTTCAAGTCTTCTCAAGCTTTCCTGTAAGCCACAAGTCTGAGAGCTTTACTTCAAAAAATATTCTCTGAAGTTCTGTGTTGGGTGGCAACTATAATTGCCTATTTTTTTTCTTCAAGTCCACCCTTGCATTTCAGATAGGATTCAGTTTCATTTCTGATCTCTTAATCCTTCTGAAGTCTGTGTGTGTTTGTGCTCAGATCTGAGGCAAACACACAAGTGTTTCTTTATTATTCCTGTGTAATTTCTGCAAAAGTCTAGTTCTGCATTGCCCCTCCTATGAGGGAAGACCTTGTGAAAGGTAGTTGTTGTACCCCTATTTAGGGAAGACTTGCTTGGGAGCAAGTGGGTTTGTAATTCCTCTCAAGGGTGAGAGAAGGCCAATTTATTGACAGATAGTGGAAATCTCAAGTGGTTTGCTTGAGGATTGGATGTAGGACTTCCATGTGAGAAGGGCCGAACCAGGATAAATCCATGTGCATTCATTGTGTGATTGTTTCCGCCTTGTCTACACTTGAATCACACACACCACACTAAGCTCTAACAATTTACTTAGTGTTGTGCAATTTCATAAGCAAATTTTAAAAGGGAAGAAGTCATATTCACCCCCCTCTAGGACATTCTTAGTGCCATTTCGATCTAACAAGGACCATACGTAAAACCCATAACTTGTTTTTAGCTTATTGGGTTCTAATTTATGGAGATTGACCCCATTTAATTAGGGAATAATAAAGTTACAAATTTCTTTATTATATCTTTTAAAACTCCTAATTTTGCCTAATAATTCTCATATGAACTATTTATTAAGCCCATCACTTATTTCTGTTTAATGGGTTTAATTTATAAGGATTTCCCTTTGAAATTAATGGGTATTTTCAATTCAATATTATTACATTTCTTTTAACTTCTATTTTTGATCTAATATATATATATATATATTACTTTATATATATTTTATTTTTTTATTTTTTTCATTTATTTTGTTTGTTTTTTATTCTCTGGGGTACTACACATGAACTTTTTAGGGCCGAAAAAAGTAGGTATGACTGAAGATTACAACAGAGAAAAAAGAAAGAAAAAGAAAAAGAGAGAATAAGAAGAAGGATAATAAGGAAATACACAATTGAATCAAAAGAACATGATTTCAACATATCAAGTTGGCTTGAATCCTCCTGCTTAGTGTCCTCCAATCTCAGACATCGATCCTTTCAAATCTGAATAGTTTGCTCCCCTTGGATGGGCGGAGGCCTTCCTCCATGGTCTTCCTAGTATTTCTCCTCCCTTCTCTCTTACAACCACCCTCCTTGAACCTTTAGTGAGAGTTTATGGCCTTGAGAGAAGCTTTGAGAGGGGTATTTATAGGCCTAAGGGTAAGAGAGGTCATCCCAAGCATCTCCTTGTAGTAGTTGGACTTGAAGCAAAGCTCCAAATTAGACTCAAGTTAGGAGTCAAGAATACTGATAAAAATCCCGTCGCAACCAGTGGACACTATTTAGAATAATGTCTAGGTCTTGAGACGCTAATTAAGTGCTTCAGTTTTGTTCATAACCGGATATTGAAGGTGATCCACAACCACATAGGCAGACTTCAATTTAACAAGTCAATTCAGTGTTGAACTTGGGTTAGGCAAACCTCGTGCCACCATCTATATGCCAATTATGCCAGATAAAGACCTCCACTCTCTTGGACACCAATTTGTGAACGTATTGAAAACTCAATTTTGTTATTATCTTTATTGTCATTGCTTATGAACTTTGAGTGCAAGTTTGAAGAACACATTTTCTAGTCCCACCGTATGGACATCTGAATCGAGCTACAATTGTTGGTCCCCTAGTGACATTCTCTCTCTCTTGTATCATGTCTTGTTATACATTATTACTATATAGTATTACTCTATTAAAACATATCAAGGACTTTGTGAATCTAAGGAATCTAAAATTTGAGTTCCCCTTCATAGAAAATAATGATAATTTCGTAGAACTCTTAGTCACATGGATAGGTCGTTGTGTTGTCCAAAGGTTGGAGATGATGGTTTTTTTCTTGGTGTCTTGACTTAACTTTGGAAGGATAACAATATTATTCTTGATTATTTTCTATTTTTAGTTTGCTTTATATTTTTCTTTTAACCCAACATGCATTCATATAGGACTCTTTAAAATGACTCTGGAAAATCACTCTTATTATTAAATAATGAGAGACACTAAATCTTAATTCTGATTGACATGAAATATTCCCACTCCAAGTCAAGTACTCAACTTGTCTTGTTCTTTTGGACTGTCTTTTGAGACACCCTTGTTTGGACTCCTTTTGTCCTAAGACCATTTGTCCTTCCTCCTTCAGATTCACTTTGGTTGTAGAATGTCCACAAGTTGGTAAATGTTCCCTAATGATGAAACATGTAGGTCCACGACCTAGAGTACTTTCCTGATACTGGAAGTTGATCTTTCCTCCTTCGTGTTGCGTGTGCACCATCCCTTTGTCCAAACAATTGTTGTTAGACAAGACTTTCTTGAAGTAGCTTCATTTTGAGTGTTGAAAAGACTCCCATCGTATAGTGTTGAAGGCATATCACATCACATATTGGCATCTATTTTTTAGTTATTTCACTTAATTCCAGTTCATTACAATTCACTTCATTTCACTCCACTTCATTCCATTGTCTTACTATTTTGCAAAGTAGACACCAATGTGGGATAGTAGTAGAGATGCCAATTTTGATGCTCTAATGAGTAAATTTCATGTCACAATACAATGTCCCAAAGTGACTCTCTTTATTTAATCATTTGAGTGAATTTTCCAATTTTCTAGATTTTAAAAGATTTTTAGAAATTTTTTGATGTGTTTGTGAAGGAACTTAGCCTTTTCAAATTGGTGTTGTTCCACCTGGATGCCATTTCAGAGCAAAACTCCACATCTTTCCTGAGCGATATGAATTCATACCTATGTCTGTTATTTGTGATGCAAATTTGGTTTCCATAAATTGGCTCACAATTTGGCAATTTATTTTCTCAATTTTAGAAATAAATTATTGTTAAATTTGAATTGACGGCATGTCTTATGGACCCCAATTTGGCACCTCTCATAATCGGATTTGAAATTCCAGAACAATGACCTAATGATAAGATGCCATTTTGAAATTGCATCCGCTAACTCATTGCGAACTTCTCTTACTATACTTTGGATCCCCCCCCCCCCAACCCCTCTCTTTGAGAGACTAATGCTCTTGAGTGCTTTGGAGGTTGGTTGATGTTGTTGGTGTTTAAGAGTCTCTCTGTGCTCATGAGTGAGTTTCTTGTGAGAATTGAGAGTGCTCTTCATTGCAAGGAGGAGGCACTGCCGGTCATTGCTTCAAAAAGGATCTTCACCAAGCTCTTCATCAAGCCACCCTCTTCATCACCTTCTCTTATCTTCTATTTTCTCTATTTTCTTTTATTAGTTTGTTGCATGCATCACACCCACATATCACACACTTCTATTTTCCCTCCTTGAGAGGATCTACACCCTCTTTTACACACACCCACATATTCTCTAAGTTTAAAAACCACCACAAGGTGTGTTTTTGTAATGCCCCCAAAATCCAATAAATTGTCTAGGGCTCAGATGGGATTTTGTGGGACGTCACAGTAACAAACACACATATTGGGAGTATGCAATTCTGGATCATTAGACAAATATATTGTCACACCATCATTCATATAATAACGATCTCTTACATTTACAAGGTATAACTTGCCATAGTAGAGTAAACTTCTACAACATAAAGAGAACATAATTTTTCTTCTTGGGAAGGTTCTGAGGCAACTCTTGGATCTCCTAAAAATAAAAACAATAAATATTTAAAAAAAGTACGTGAGTCAATGACTCAATAGGCATCAAGACTATACCCATGGTTAAGAAATTGTACTTGCAAAATCTTTCATAATCTTTATATTGTAGCTAAAAAATGTATAATAATTTTAGGTAAACGAAAATATGCAATAAGGTCATAAAATAAAAGATTTGAGATGAATAGCATAATTTATAGCATGGATAGGAAATGATATAAATCTTATTTTCTTAACACAATCATATCAAAACATAGTTATGTCATATTTCCAATTATATTTTCTTGACATAGTCATATCATATTTTCTCTTTTATAATCGGACATGTATCGCAAACCATCATTGAGGCCACACATACGTACATATCACTCGGTGCCTAGACAATGGTATTGAGTCTTGATAATGCACAATGTCGGAGGACAGATCCCCACCTAACCCTAAACATCTATGACGTTACGTATCGACGTCCCACAATTTTACCGGCCAGAGATTAAGATTTCCAAAAATTAACTAGTTGCCCTCGAGTCCATAATGACTTCAGACCTACAGATGTTTATAGGAGTTTAGCTTACATAAATCCTCAGGGTGGCAATGGCCATAATATATTCTTATTCAGCTTTTATGAATTTAGTCTAACAACGATCGGGTACTTATTATATAATATGAAAGTAATTATGTGTATATAAAGTCCTAATTTCAAAATAAAGTTAATATAACAATGCACTTGGTATGACTAAAGTAGTGATGAGAAAGTCAACTTAATTACGAACTTAGAATATGAACATATATTCATATAATATTTACATAGTGATTGCAAAGCATATCGGAACATTTGATTTAAGATTAGTTATAGATTCTTATCTAAGTGTTGAAGTGACATAAAATGGTAAAAAGAGTGGTTAGATGGAACATAAATGAGATGTATATATCGACGAAAAATCTGATATTGAAACGTCAAAGAACTATGAGTCTAAACATAATTGAGATTTAAATAATAAAATATATATGGGCATAGCATCTTATCTACCTACCATTTTTATGACTTCTACACGTGTGCCAAAGATCTTTAGAAGACTCACACATACTCTCTCTTGCTGTTTATCTTTCTATTTCTCCTCTCTTTCTTTTCTCTCTCTCTTCCTCCTCTTCTCCCTTACGCAAGTTCCTTCTCTTCCTTTTTTCTCTTTCTGTCCCTCTTTCTCTCTTGCGTAGCCCCTTTTCCTCCTTTCTCTCTTCTCAGTTGCATACCTCCTCCTCCACCCTTGGTTATTCATAGGAGACGGGAGGAATTATTCAAGGTTCTATAAAAAGGTCATCTAGGTGTCTTGTAGAGGTCTCTAGGGAGTCTTTATGGGTTACACCTAGAGGTCTCTAGGGAGTTTTTAGGGGTCACATGTGTAGCAGCTCTTGTAGAGGTTACATGTAGAGGTCTCTAGGGAGTCTTTAGGGGTCGTGTAGGGGCTCTTGTAGAGGTTAATCTAGGGGGTCATTAATAGGGGTTAATTATTGAGGTCATTTAGGGGGGAGTTAAGATTTCCCTTTATTACAAATTCTTTTATTTAATCTTTTACATCTTTAAATGATAATATTTCAGTAAATGATTAACATGAAAGTGATAGAAGATTAAATTAATTTTCTAATGAGATAAGTTGCATATATAATTTATACTTCTCTACACAAATATACATGACTTAATTAAGACGTAAGTCTTTTTATTAATTTTTTACCATAATCTACTAAAAAATAATGATAATTAATCTAAAAAATATTAACAGAGATCATTAAGATCTCTAATCAAAATTCTAAAGACTAATAATTTGTATTAGTTTGTATTAATCAAAATCTCAAGTTAGCAGGTGGCGGCTAAGGGTCTGGGACATAGATGTCATCTTCAAAACTTCCGATTTGAGTGATTTATTCTTTAACATTTTTACCCTCTAAATGACAAAATTACAAAAGTCATAAACATGAAAGTTATAGAGTATTAATACATCATTCTCATGAGACTAATTTTATCTAATTTGGATATGTCTACGTAGGGTTACACTAAATTTAAGTATATTGTTTATATAAATTAAATAAGCTCATACTAATTAAATGATCCGATCAATTAAGGTTATTCACCAAATATCTAAAACATATTTCGGCCTACTAAAAAGGCCGGTGTTACAGTTTTGGCCCATGCTTTGGTCCTCCATGTCTTTTGGATTTGATACTACACTCACTCGATTTTTAATCCGGATCTCTTTTATTTATTTTCTTTATTTTTTCAAGGGTAGTCAAAGTTGAGCATTCTTTATCTACTGATCGATTGGACGAAGAAGACAAAGAACCCAAGTCCCGCACATATCCCCAAGTCACGCTATATCATCTTTCTTATTTCCTTTTGAGATCTATGGTCCTAATGATCACACTCTTTCTTTGTGCGCACACACTTTTTTCTTACTTTATTTATTCACTTCATCCTCTCTTTTTATCCCCATATCATATCTCTATTTCTCTAATTTTATCTTTTTCTTCTTTCTTGTGGTTTACACACGCCCACACCTGGTTTTCATGACTTGCCTAAACTCGTCCAAGTAGGTTTTCATCAAGTTGATACTCAATTTGAATCGCTTAGAGTGGTAGTTGGCTGAATGAGGATGCTATAGAGTCCCTTACTAGAGATGTAGCTAGCTTGAGGCTCAATCAACAAACACTTGAGCCCAATCGAAGCCACAGAACTAATTCTATGGGGACATTACATGCTACTTTAGTACTTTTCCCTGACCTCCTCCTTTGCAGTAATCGTGCAGTTTGCATCTCCAAAATCTTTGTGTCACTTGTTATTTTGTATCCTACTTCCGTCTTTTAGATGAAGTCAAAGGGGGAGAAATATATATATTTTTACTTATATATAGTGTGTGTTTTGGGTGTGAATGCATGAATGCATGTAGCATGCATCATGTAGTGAGTCTTAGAGTCAAGAAAAACACAAAAAAGAATGAATATATCAAAAACACCAAAAGTATGTATGAAAGCCAAAAAAATGAAATGAATTTTTTCTTTCTTGTATAACTCTGTGTTCATTGAATGGTTTTCTTGTGATGGATATCAATGGATGGATAGCTTGGTCTATTAGATGAGAGTGACTGAATTGATATATTTGGATGTTTTTGAAAATCTCATATGAATGTCATTGAATGTTTTGTTCAAAAAATTTACAGGTGTTTTATCATCATCAAAAAATAGAGATTGTTGTGTCGTGGTAGAATTTGATGATCATGATGATGTTATGAGAAAATATATGAAGCAATGAACCTCATTAACTTGATTTTTCTTAAATATTTTGATGATCTGATTTGTGTGTTAAGTGTATTTGAGAATCAAGTTTCAAAGGGTTCAGATGACAAAGGCTAGGACACGATCGAATCTGGAAATTTGAGTCGACTGACCCCTATATATAGATTAGTCGACCGATTTTCACAGAACGTTTGGTCTAGGAAACATGCACATTTTGGTCAATCGACTAGGATGCTTTGGTCGACCAATTTTTCTAGAAAGTCTAGCTTGTACAGTAAGGACCAAATCAGTCGATTGATCTAAATGTTTCAGTTGATCAAATTTCACATAAACTTTAGGTTCGTAGTTGACTATTGCATCGTTCAACCAATCAGGCTAGTTAGTTGACCAATGTTGTTGACTTCCAATTATGAAGTTTCCAAATTTGGTCGCATCAAGCTCAAGAGTTACCAAAATGATAAGAAATCTTCAGGAGACCTTCCAAGCTATAAAAGCTCTTGTTTTTAGGCTTGAGGTATGCAACCTAAGCATTTGGAGGCATCCCTAGCTCTAGAGAACATGTTGAAGCTTTCAAGGGTGTTTTAAACAATAAGAAGTGTTGTGGAGGTGAAGGTTGTTGTCAAGGTGTTTCAGAACTTGTACTTCATTAGGAGGAGCTTCTACATCATCTCAAGAGTACAAGACATCACTCTGTAGTGCCTATCCAGTAGTGTTTTGGACAACGGGACAAAGGGGGAATTTGAACTAGTAATTTTATTTTCTAAATTTCTCTTTGTTTAGGGTATTCCTTTGTTTACATTGAAAGATACAATTGTGTGTTCTTGGTTTGTCCCACGTGGGTTGGGTTGTTGGTGTGGTTTGTGCACTGTGAGTGAGATGAGAATAATTTAGTGCACTTGAGTTTTGTACTTTGCACTTGCATCTCTTGTTTCCTATTGGATGGGTGCATTGTGTCTTTTTTTCATTGGCCAATGAGAAGCAAGAGATGCAAGTACAAAGTGCAAAATTTAAGTGCACTAAGTTCTTCTCGAGTGAGATTTGTCATTGTGTGTGTGGGGGGGCAGCGGCGGGGGAGGGGTTGTAAGATGTCTATGATCTAATGTGTGGTTAGGCTCATGAACATGAGATATGGACGTAAGTTGCATATCTTGTGTAGCCAAATTACCTAAGAAATCATGTGTATTATTTGTGGTTTGTTTTCATCTCTTTTACCTCCCTTCTAGTATGCATAGTATAGTTGGTTTCCGCTGTATTATCGTGTTTTCTCATGTTAGTTTTATAATCTTAAGAAAAACAAAAGTGTGTGTGTGATAATTTTAATTTGGCCTAATCAATTCATCCCCTCTCTTGATTAGTTATTGTATTGGATACTTCAAAATAAACTTGTTGTACTTGTTAGATTGGGAGTTTAAGTGTAAGTTGTGCTCTATTCATTAGTCATATTTGTGCTTTGGCACACATGGTGTGTGTATGGATAGAAGGTCAGCCAACACCTTGATGTCTGATGTATATGTGTGGTGTTATAGTTTCTAGTGGTTAAGTATTCTGGGGAGAAGACGTAGGATAGTTCTCTGTTAGACCAAATCTATTTAAAAATTAGATTATCTCTGTACCATTAGCTCCTTCTATATATCCTATACCTCCCTTCGTCTTTGTCATTGAGATGTGGATATTTGTTTAAAAGACTTTAAAATTTTAGTTACATCTCATTTACCTTCACTTGGGTGTGTTCTACAGCTCCTGATTACAGATGTTTTTGTTGATGAAACCATTTAAGAAGAAGGAGATCTAGAGATAATCTAGATGCTATCTTTGCTAGGTACTAGTCCTCTACTCGCAGTTTAATTTTCTGGCTAGTTTTATGGGGAATGAGACGTAGAGGAAAATTTCAGGAGCACCGGCCCTTCCATTCACTTGAATAGAAAAGAAAAGATTAGTAACACGGATTTGACAACATTTGCTCGCGGATTTTTCTCCTCTGTTTTCGTCTTTGTCCCATCGAATAAAGAAAACAAATTAAAGCCAATATTCAAATTTCAAGTCATCCCCATTAATGATGAATTCCACACTCCATACCAAAACCTAGGATTCTGTAGAAAGCTAGGAGACTACAACGCACGGGAGACTTTATTCCAGGCACTGCGACTCAGTATACACGACACGACTATATAGAACCTTCGTTTCTTCCCCATGTTCTTCTTCGATCCGGCTTATTGGGATTGAGGATCCTGCAACAGTACTGCAAGAGATGATGCGTTCTTTGACTAGCTAGCTAGCTAGGATTATGCTAAACCAGGACGAGCTCAGAAGTACGAACAGCTCGAGGAATAGTTTAGTAGGATGGGCACTGGAAGTCCGAGGGCACGTGCTTCCCGCAGCTGTCGACGAGCAGCTTGAGCGCGATGGGCAGAATGAGCTTGATGTTGAGGAGCTTGGCCCTCAGCGTGGTGCAGAGGCACACCGCGGCGTCGAGGTCCGCCAGCCCGCTGAGCACCGGGCAGCAGGCCTCGGACGCGCTGGGCCCGATCCCGATGTGCACCAGCCCTCCGAGGATATCCACGCAGGCGTCCAGCTTAAGGGTGTCGATGGGGCACCCATGTTTTCCCGGCGGGGGCGGGCAGGGCGTCACCTTCGGCGGCGGAGGCGGAGGCGGCGGGCACGGGACCTCCTTTGGCTGCGGCGGAGGAGGTGGGTAAGTGGGGGGTGGCGGCGGGGGGGGGGGGGTGGTGAGGAGGGGGAGGAGGTGGGTAAGTGGGGGGTGGCGGCGGCGGGGGAGAGGGTGGTGAGGAGGAGGAGGTGGTGGGTGAGAAGGCAGCGGTGGAGGGGGAGGTGAGAGGGTGGGAGGAGGAGGACAAGGCGGCAGCTTTGGTTGCGGCGGCGGTGGGTGGTTTGGCTTAGGAGGAGGGGGAGGAGGGGAGAGGTAAGGGCAGTAGGGGCAGGCAAGGGAGGGAAGTACTAGGCATCCTAAGCTGAGGAGCACGGCCAAGAGGTTGGCCGCCGTAGCCTTCTTCTCCATCCTCCAAATGCACGCTCTGATTAGGCCGGGGTTGGGGGTTGAGTCCTGGAAGCCTATGATGGGGGGTTCGGCCCTTCTTATAACAGAGACTATACGCTCGCAGCTGGCTTTTCGTCTGCTCAGAAACACAGACGAGTGATACAGTTATTCCTGTGACCAGCTGGAGGGAAGTGGGTTAGGCGGGGTCCCTTCCTGTCTCGTCCGTTCCTCTCCATACCCATCTCGTCGTGGTCTTTTCCATGCATGCAACTTGGGGATAAGATCTTTTTTAAAGTTCAACAATCCTGCTTCGATCGACATGGGTAGTCGTCGTCACGCCTCCGCGTTGGTCTTGGCTTGTAGTGAGAGAAGCTTCCCACCTCCTCCTCAGCTAGCAGACACTCTCATGAATCTGTCTACTGATCATACCGCGTATTCACATTTGCGGTAGACAAAAAGGGTTGCTCTCCTTCTAATCAGTGAGGTTTAGCTGTCCATCCGTGCCGGAGAGGTCGAAAATCGGTGGGCGTACATCTGGTAAAATTGAGTACTAGTGAGCTATATATATACATATATAATATGGAGAACCCTAATTAAAAGGCACGTACGACTGAGAGCAACTCTCAAATGTGATGCTTCATCCTGTGACTGCATGATCCTGCTTGCTACGTATCAACATTAATCATATATAATATAGTATCAGTGTAAATAAGCCTATTTCCTTATGTAGCAGCTGGACAGTAGACTGTAAATGGGCAATTAATGGAGAGAATGAGATAGTGATCACTAATCATGAGTTCCTAGGATGGATAGCGTGACCCCACGTCATGTGAAATGCATGAAGACTGTCTGCTAGCCATACTAATAATAGCTTTTAGTATAGTAGTCGTAGTCGTAGTACACTAATAATAATAACAGTAAACAAATCAAGTAATTTTGTTAATTTCGATATGCATATATAAAATATTCCTATCTCCTTTCTCTGCCTTACCTTTCTATTTTCTTTCTGCCCTGCACGTCCTTTATACTCCTAGGAGCATTAATTTTGTTAAAATCTTTCAGAATAAATATTAAAATTAATATTCTAAGCAACCAACCCATCATATCCTAAAAATGGTCCATTAAAAGTGATCTAAACACAACGCATGACACAAGATAAGGAGATGCCATGATGATCTTCGACTATATTCATCTGACATTTTTGGGATAAAAGGAGGTACGTATTAATTTATAGGGGCAAATTAATTAAAATTCTTATCAAATTTTGACTTATTTGTTAGTCCTTAACAGAGCTGTAACTCATTACAGCAAGTGTTATCACTTGTTACAGTATACGTTAAGTCTTGTTATAGTAAAGACCTCTCTGTTACAGTCAGTGACTTCTAATTAATTTGTCTTAATTTATATATCATAGAGAAACAACTGTCATTCTCAATCAGATAGATGATTACCTTATTTCCTGCCATTAATGTCTTAATTAATGATGATTAAGCTCTTATAGAAATTTTCACCCTCTCATAATTATAAGCCCCACTTACCCATATTCTTTTTTATGCTAGCTAGCTAGAGACAAGCATACAATATATAAGCCTCGACCTCACACAGTAACAGAGGGCAATTAGTAGTCATTGGAAAACTTAAGTAAGAAGGTGCTTAATTCATATCTTAAAATAATAATCATGTCATATATTCAAATAATAAGCGTACAGGAAATTAATTTGTCTCACACAATGTCCTGCTAACATGTTTCCCTCAATGTGAATGCTGGTGCCTCACAAATCCCGAGCAAAATCTTCTGGCATCTGTCATGACATGATCCTTAACGTCTGCATATGCCGACATGAGAAGACGACAACAACCACGCGCCAAAGATTGGAAGCCAGAGATTTCTCTCCATCATGTGGAAAAACTACGAGCACAAGGCGCCCAGAGCTAATCTCGCATCGTTCACCGGCAGCCTCTTCTCCTCTCTTAACTATGTCAAACAATAATATTCTCTCTACTCTTTACGCGAGCTAAAGTTGTCATCTTCATACCACCTCGAGTTTCAAATGAAACGGCGGTGGTCCATGCATGGGTCATTATAATTAGCTTTAATTAGGCAGGGGGGAGAACAGACAAGAACAGCCAACTTGTATGTCCATTGGGCCAAACCCAATGAACCCACTGCTGGCCCCTAAGAAAAGAAAAGGAGAAGAAGAGTTTTCAAAAGGATTTTATCCTTACATCAGATGTACTTTTTTTTCACATCAAACAATATCTTCAAAATTTTGACCCTCGAAAAATCAGCCCTAAAAACCCTTCCCGTGATAGCTATTTTTGGGAAAATTAATTGGGGTCCCTGTCAGAGCCTGGTACTTATTCCTCGTCCTGTCAGAATACCGGTTGATGTAAAGTCCCTGCTTTTCTCCAGATTTAATTTACAGTCCCTACTTTTCAGATGTCACCATTTACGGCCCTCCACACACGATTTCCGTCTCCTTGCCTCCGTCTCTTTTTCCCATTCCCGTCTTACCCTTCTCTCCTTTTTCCATCGCCTTTTCCCCAACGACGCTGACGCTTCGGTGGCCCGTGAACTCTGACCGATGCGAAGTTACTGTTACATACCCTACAAAGAACTGATACAGCAACCATTGACAAGCACTTACAAACAGCCTTCGGACGACCGTTCTTCACACTATAAAAGGAACCCAGGGTCATTCCTATCCTTCATCACAAGCTTCACTCGCTCTTCTTCTTCCTATCTTTGTTGCTCGTCTTCTTCATTTTTATTTGCGATATCTTCATCTAACCGTGCTCCCCAGAGGGATGGCAAGGCACCTGCCTCACCAGTGCCACCGTCGCCCCCGGCTCTACCTTTCCCGAAGACGTACAGCCCCGACTACTGGAACGGATTTTAACGTTGGGTGGACGATGGCTTTACAGAAAGCCTCTCGGCTGTACCACCACAAGGGCCTCACCAACATCCTCCCTGACATTGGCCCTAGGGTAGAAACATATCTTCCTCACCTTCCCCTCGTCCCTCCCCGGCCCGCTCCTATTCCTCCCCTCCCTCGTCCACCGAGTAATCGGGTTAGGGTGTTTAGAATGTCTCCCTCCCCGACCGGAGTTCCTCCCCTCGCCTCCCATCCCTTCCTACACCTCACCTCCCCCCCCCTCTCTCCCTTCTCTGCAATCCTGCTTATTCCTCCCCTCCCCTCCTATCTCTACTGTCCTTATTTGTCCCCTCCCCTCCGTTTCATTCCAGTGTCCATGCTTTGGGTTACGAGTTAAGATTGTAACAGTGCTTGTTTATGGAATATAAATATTTTCCTTATATGCATTCTTCTGTGGGCTTGTATGTTCTATCTATGATGCGTGTACTGTATACTAACAGGTTTCCTCCGAAGCGGTCAAGCTGACTGCTGAACTGTAACCCCATAGCATGGACACTGTAATGAAAAAGGGCACATACTGTAACACGGGAACAGGTAATTTAATAAATAGTTGTAGCTTTAGTTCTCGAACTGTAACCTCCTATCATGCATTCCTAAAACCATAAACATAAAGGTTACGACTGTAACAGCATTCCAACTGTAACCTCATAGCATGCATACTATAATGACAATAGCTAAGTACTGTAAAGATTTCAACTGATACTGTAATAATGTTTTCTGGAAATGTAACCTCCTATTATGTATACTATAAAGTATAGGTAAAGACTGTAAGAGGATTCTACACACATTGTAATGAGGTAGGA
>JACBKR010001241.1:0-44995 GCA_014218235.1 Colocasia esculenta
CATACATAAATGTTTAATTTATAACAAGTGTTATTTTCTGTATGTATGACTATTAAACCAGAGTGCAAACACTGTAGATAATCAAGCATTGCTGAGACAGGTGTTTCTTGCAAAAAAGAACCTAGATCGCGACATACCCTAGTGGGTCGCGATGGGGTCAACTGAGATCGCGACAGGTGCTTGTACGGGTCGCGATAGGCTTAGTCTGGTTGGGCAGCAGATCGCGACGACAGGCCTGTCGTGATCAGATCGTGACAGAGGGTGCTGTCGCGACGACCCTTGTGAACGTGGCCTATCGGGCCATCGCGTTCACAGGGTCTGCGCCCTGGTCCGACAGGAAAGGACATTACATTGGATTGCGGGCCAGAACTTGCCTTATTTGACACAGGGTGATTCAGAAAATCATAACTAATTGTATAGTAAATGAAAATCATGAAACCAGTTGCAAACGACCTAGATATGCATGGGTACTTACAATAAATAGGAATTGAAAACAATCAGGGTGTAGACATGTTTTAATCACAGGTATCCATGATGAACATGAAACAGTACAAAGTTGAGATCAACGATTTAATTCGCAAGATAGGATGAATCAAATTTAGGGATTTTAGGGAAAAAGATGCCTAACTTGCATCAGTTCCTACAGTTAAAATCTCGTGGCATGGGGTTGAGTATACAAGGAGATCAAGAATTAAGAAGAGGGTTTGCGTCATGTCGTTTGCAGAACATGAAAAATCAAGAACGACAGATATGCTCGATGGAAAATTATGAACCAAAGGCTTTTGTTCCTGATAGACGAGACATCCTACAGAAAAGTTTCATGGTTTATGCTTGTGAAAATGCCTACCTTTGATCGTTTCCCTCTTCTAGGGTTAAGACTTGAAGAACTCGGGGAAGAACTTGAGAGATCCTTCCTCTCCACAAATTCTCCTCCTCTTGGCCTCTCCTCCTTGTCCAGGAACCTCTGGCATGAGCTAGGGCCGGCCATGAGGGTTTAAGAGAAGTATTTAAGCTTCTCCCTATTCCCTTCCTAGTTTAAGCCTAACTCCTATTAAATTCCAATTTCCTATTTTCCTCTCCCCTTTTAAGCAAGAGATCTCCTATTTGGGTTGGGAGAGAGGGAATTTCGTGGCCAATCAATTGGGGTAGGTTTAGGAATCCAATCCTAATTCAAACTAGCTATTTAATGCATTAAATATCTCTTTTCTATTTTAGTAATATTTTAGTAAGAATTTTGGATATTTCTCTATTATTCCCCTTCTTAAAATTTCTATTTTAGCCCACTCATTTCTAATGGGTCAATATAGCAAAGCCCATTACTCCTTTTCTTTTATGGGTTTTATTTAATTCTTCTTATTTGATTTCCTAGTTGATTTAATACATCTTCCTTTTATTTGATTTTCTAATTAAAATATAAATATTTAATTTTTTTCTTTCATAAATTTAGGGTTGCTACATCCTCCCCCTCTTAAAAAGAATTTGGTCCCCAAATTCATGTGATCATTCAGGAGAGAATGTCTTACCGAAAGAGCGGGGTAGTTTCGTCTGATGATTCCTTCCGGTTCCCAGGTTGCCTCTTCCACTCCACGATTATTCATAGGACTTTAACCACATGGATGGGACGGTTCCTGAGTTGTTGTATCTTCCATTCCAGTATCTTGACTGGCTTCTCTTCGTACGTCACATCTTTGTTCAATATCAACTTCTCGTGGCGAATGATGTGCGTGGGGTCGTACACATATTTCCTAAGCATGGAAACATGGAACACATTGTGTACACATGACAAATCCAGTGGCAACGCCAGCCGGTATGCAACCTCACCAACCCTTTCGAGTACTTCAAAGGACCGATGAATCTAGGGCTGAGCTTTCCCTTTACACTAAATCTTTGGATGCCACGAGTAGGTGACACTTTTAGGAACACATGTTCACCCACTTGAAATTCCAGATCTCGCCTTCTTTTGTCGGCGTAGCTCTTCTGTCTGGATTGGGCAATCTTGAGCCGGTCTCTGATTACCTGAATGTCCTTCGTTGTCCGTTGCACCATGTCTGGGCCTAGCCATTGCTGTTCTCCAACCTCATTCCAGCATGCAGGGGATCTGTAATTCCTTCGTAGAGTGCTTCGAACGGTGCCATCTTGATACTCGCCTGGTAACTGTTGTTATAGGCGAACTCAATAAGAGGTAGGTGCTCATTCCAATAACCTTGAAATCTATAGTGCAAGCTCTCAACATGTCTTCCACTATTTGGTTGGTTCTTTCAGTTTGCCCATCGGTTTGTGGATGGAATGCGGTACTAAAGTTGAGTTTAGTACCCAGTGCACCTTGCAGTCCTTTCAAAAATGAGATGTGAATCTCGGATCTCGATCCGAAACAATAGATGATGGAATGCCATGTAGTCTTACAATCTCCTTGACGTATAAGGCAGCTAGTACCTCTACTGACCATTTACTCTTTATAGGCAGAAAGTGGGCGGATTTGGTTTGTCGGTCCACAATGACCCATATGGCGTCGAGTCCACCACGAGTCTTGGGTAAACCCATGATGAAGTCCATGCCGATACTTTCCCATTTCCATTCCGGAATATCAGCGGTCTGAGTACACTAGCAGGCGCAGGTGTTCCGCTTTTACTTGTTGGCAAGTAAGGCAGTGAGCGGCATGTTCAGCTACCTCTCTTTTCATGTTCGGCCACCAAAACGTTCTTTTCATATCTTGATACATTTTGGTACCTCCGGATGAATAGTATACCTTGTCTTGTGAGCTTCATCCATTAGTCTTCTCTTTAGTTCTTCATTGTCGGGAACACATGTCCTTCCTTGAAAGACAAGCCTTCCGTCTTCAGTCATTGCAAAGTCCGGTCTTTCAGTTAGAGTTTCTTTGCGAACTAAGAATGGATCATCGTCTTGTTGAGCTTTGATCTCCTCTAGCAGATCAGATTGAATCTTGATATTGGCAACCAAGACTTGATCATCTCTATGTTCGATATTTAAGTCAAACCTTGCGAATTGTTCTAGTAGTTGCATCTCGCCAAGGACTAGACTTGAGACAAATACCATTGGCTTCCTACTAAGAGCATCAGCCACGACATTTCCCTTGCCTGGGTGGTATTGGATGTGGAAGTCGAAATCTTTCAAGTATTCCAGCCATCTCCTTTGTCTCATGTTGAGTTCCTTCTGAGAGAATAAGTACTTCAGACTTTCATGGTCTGAGTAGACAGTGAATTGCTCGCCATATAGATAGTGTCTCCAAATCTTCAAGGCGAAGACCACGGCAGCCAGCTCGAGATCATTTACAGGTAGTTTACTTCATGTGTCTTCAGTTGTCTTGAAGAATAGGCGATGACCTTCTCCTTTTGCATGAGTACACAACCTAGCCGATTCCTGAGGCATCAGTGTAGATAGAGAAACCTTCTCCCTCTATTGGCAGAGCGAGAACAGGTGCTGAGGTAAGACAGTCCTTAGGGTTTGGAAACTTTTCTCACACTCTTTACTCCAGGAGTATGGATTCTCCTTTCGTGTCAGATGCATGAGAGGAACAATGATCCTTGAGAAGTCCTTGATGAATCACCTGTAATAGCCAGCCAGTCCTAGGAAACTTCTGATTTCGGTGATGTTGGTGGTCTGTCCCAGTTGAGTACAGCTTCGACTTTGGAGGGATCAACGGAGATGCCGTCCTTTGAGATGACATGGCCCAAGAAGGATACTTCTTCGAGCCAAAATTCACACTTGCTAAGCTTTGCGTAAAGCTTGTTGTCTCGCAAAACTTGTAGTGATCTTCAGGTGTTCTTCATGCTCTTCCTTGGTCTTGGAGTATATGAGGATGTCGTCGATAAAGACGACCACAAACTTGTCGAGGTAGGGCCGATATATGTTGTTCATAAGTTGCATAAAGGCTGCAGGAGCATTGGTTAGCCAAAAGGCATAACGACGAATTCATAATGTCCATACCTGCTCCGGAAAGCCGTCTTGAAGATATCGTCCTCCTTGATCTCATTTGGTAGTACCAGATCGAAGACCGATCTTGGAGAAATATTGAGCTCCCGATATTTGGTCGAACACTTCGTTGATTCTGGGCAAAGGGTACTTGTTCTTGATGGTGAGTTGATTGAGTTGTCGATAGTCGATGCACAACCTCATCGATCCATCTTTCTTTCACGAATAGCACAGGTGCTCCCCATGGGGAAGTACTTGGTTTGATGAACCCCTTTTCTAGTAGCTCCATCAGTTGCGCCTTCAATTCCTTCAGCTCGGCAGGTGACATCCGGTATGGTTGACGCGATACGGTGCTGCTCCAGGAATCAACTCAATGGCGAAGTTGACATCTCGTTCAGGGGGAATCCCTGGTAGGTCTTCGGGGAATATATCTGGGTAGTCCTATACGATATGTATGTCTTCTATCTCGGAACCCTTCTTTTCCACCACTACGGCTGCTAGGAAAGCATGACAGCCTTTCCTCATCACGTTGTGGGCTTTTATGGCGGAGGCTAGAAACATCCGTCTCTTATGTCTAATCCTAGAGAATACCAGTTTAGGAAAGTCACTAAAGGTAACCTTCCCTTTCTTACAGTCGACACTTGCCCCATATGCGGACAACTAGTCGGCTCCCAAAATTACATCATAGTCTTCCATGGACATACACACAGGTCGGCTTTTAGGTTATGGTCTCCGATCATTACATCGGCATAGGGAAAGTATTTGTTCAATTTCTCCTTTTCCTAGTGGCGTTGTGACAGAGAACTCACAACCCATGGATATAGGTTTAGCATTCACATATCAGTAAAGTTTTGAGATATAAATGAATGAGTGGCTCCAGTATCAAATAAAAGAATGTTGATAATGAGAAAACTTGAAGGGTACTTCTACCACACCACCCTCCATAGCAGGTTCCTCATCATGTAGGGCTTGTGTCGGCCCTGTTTCTTAGGCACATTAGGGCGCCTTTCATTCTCTTTCAGTAGCGGGCACTCAGGGATACGGTGCTCGCGACTTCTGCAGCGCAGACATGCGTCGGCTTTCCTCCAGCATTCATCAGCCGTGTGACCAGGCTTGTCACATTGTTTGCAGTGGCTCTTTATTGGAGTGTTGGCTACGAAAACCTGGGTTTCCTTTCTTGGCTAGATCCCTCCGTGATGTTGAAGGGACGCTTCTTTCCGTGGTAGGCTTAGCAAATGACTGACCCGAGGTCACTTCCTTCTTGACGAACTCCCTTTGATATGGTCGGTGAAGTCCGTAGCATCTTCTAGCAGCTGAGCCTCTTCACCATCTCAGCGGTAGGTCGGGATGTCGAAAGGTGCGAGTTGAGTGATGTAGTGGGGCTTAAGGCCGTTTAGAAAGCGCTTAGCTTCATCCTTTCAGTGTTCGCCAGATGTACCATAGCGTGCCAGTCTAGAGAACTGGGCTTCATATTCGGCCACAGTCAAGCTCCGCTATTTAAGAGCAGTGAATTCCGCAGCCTTCCTTTCTTGAACACGCCGGAGAAGTATTTGGAGTGAACGCTTCATTAAACTCGTTCCAGGTGAATTGCCCATTCTCTCTAGTAGCTTCCACTGACTCCCACCAAGTGCGGGCGTCCTTTCCAGTTGGAATGCGGCAGTAGCAGCTTGTCTCTGCTGCACATTGCAAGACACGAAAAATTCTTTCCGTCTCTTGGAGCCAGTGCTCAGCTTCATTCGGATCCGTGGATCCGCTGAACCTAGGTGGGTTTAGACTTCTGAAGTTGCAATGCAGGTCGCTTGCACCACGATTGCCACATCCTTGAGTGGCTTGCACAATGGAACGTGTCAGTTCTTGGATGGTTTGTTGCATGCCCCTCATTTGAGCACGTTCGGCCGTCATCTTGATTGCTTAGTTCTACAAAATAACTTCTTGTCATGATATCGATATGGAATTTAATTTGTGCATGTGTGAGTTTATTTTAACTAGTTACCTTGGCTCTAACCACAACACACATGGGAGGATAATTGACTCTAGTCAAGGTAGGTTACCTAGATCATCCTGTACTAAGAATAACTTAGGCTCTGATACCACAAAACTGTCACGCTCCGACACGGAATATCGGAACGCGAGGCAGTTGCAAGAAAGGGTATAGAGCGAATAGTAGACATCAAAGGGCCTGATTCATTAATACTTTTCAATGCTTAGTTACAACCACTAATATCAGAGCCAATCTATAGGGCCGAATTACATTGAAATAAAGCAAAAGACAAATCTTCAAACCTAACTACTACCACGCTAAACAAAGCAATAGGACACTAGGGTACTCATGACATCACTCCAGGTCGTTCCCATCCTCTTGAGTGTATGGTTCATCCTCGGTCTCACCTAAGAACACAACGAAAAATAACGCAGGGTGAGCGAACATCACCGAGTAGGACTTAAATCTCAGGCTCAAGTAGGCTTTAAGTTATTAATGCATTAAAGGTAGAGTAAGTAATGACAGAACGGAAGAGAGTGTCAAGTAAAAATATAGCAGGACAGTACGTGAACGAAATAGCAAGACTTTCCAAATATAGACTTACCAAGAATAGCACAAGTGTCGGGAATAACACAATAATTGCAAGATAGCACAATGTCAAGTATAGCAAGATGGCCATAGTATAGATAGCACAACGAGTATAGCATAGCACTTTGTTCTCAATGGACAACGAGAGAACATAGCACTTTTGATTGTCATTTAGATAGTCAGATAGATAGCACTTGAGTGTAATGCCAAACACTCTGATCATTTAACTCCCATGGGCACTAGCACTTTCGGGTGCACATCCCAGGACCAGATCGGGCCCTTTATATATTGCCAGGTATTAGTTATATTGTTTATCTTTAGACAATCAGTCAATGGCCAATATACAGTACCAAGAAGTAGGTGAGAGCACTAGATGAATAGACGGGATAGTAGAGTGAACGTGAATAGATGAGCGAGTAGAGTATAGATGAGAGTTAGAGGACCTTGCACATGAAACGTCGAGTAACGAGCGATAGTAACCGTTGCACAACACGCGCACATGGTGTTGGCAGTCAGGCAGAACTCACGACCTTACCACTGGCCATGTTAAGCACAGGTCCAGAGGTCTGGCGTGATTCAAGACGAGAGTGAATTTCTAATAGCCGTTTGGACCATATTGATCACTAATGGGTGTAACAGGTGTTATGGTACAACTGGCTCGTCGACCATATGGGAATCCATGGACATAGGAGACTTACGGAGGCCTTGAACAAAGACTTACTAGTTCAGAAGAAGGAGTATCCTACGAAGAGTTCGTCCAAGTCAAGCAGGTGTGTATATAGAAACAAGTGCTCGACGTTCTAGAGGAATTCTAGAACAGTGGAGCGTCGAGATCGGTATTCCCAAAACATCGCGAGAAACGATAGATAAGTATATTTAAAATATGGTAATTTAATCACATAAATTATCAGATGTATTATGAATTAAATTCATGCCAAATTACGCCATAATTGGATGGTTCAAAGTGTGTGTAAGTGTCATGATATTGTAGATAGAAAAGATCATGTGCATGTATTTTAATCATACATAAATGTTTAATTTATAACAAGTGTTATTTTCTGTATGTATGACTATTAAACCAGAGTGCAAACACTGTAGATAATCAAGCATTGCTGAGACAGGTGGTTTCTTGCAAAAAAGAACCTAGATCGCGACATACCCTAGTGAGGGTCGCGATGGGGTCAACTGAGATCGCGACGGGTGCTTGTGCGGGTCGCGACAGGCTTAGTCTGGTCGGGCAGCAGATCGCGACGATAGGCCTGTCGCGATCAGATCACGACAGAGGGTGCTGTCGTGACGACCCTTGTGAACGCGACCTATCGGGCCATCGCGTTCACAGGGTCTGCGCCAGGTCCGATAGGGAAAGGACATTACATAGGATTGCGGGCCAGAACTTACCCTATTTGACACAGAGTGATTCAGAAAATCATAACTAATTGTATAGTCAACGAAAAATCATGAAACCAGTTGCAAAACGACTTAGACATGCATGGGTACTTACAATAAATAGGAATTGGAAAAAAATCGGTTGTAGACATGTTTTAATCTCGAGTATCCATGATGAACATGAAACAGTACATAGTTGATATCAATGATATAATTCACAAGATAGGATGAATCAAATTTAGGGCTTTTAGGGGCAAAAGATGCCTAACGTGCATCAATTCCTACAGTCAAAATCTCGTAGCATGGGGTGAGTATACAAGGAGATCAAGAATTAAGAAGAGGGTTCGGGGTCATGTCAGTTGCAGAACATGAAAAATCAAGAACGATAGATATGCTCGATGGAAAATTATGAAACCAAAGGGCTTTTGTTCCTAATAGAAGATACATCCTACAGAAAAAGTTTCATGATTTATGCTTGTGAGAATGCCTACCTTTGATCGTTTCCCTCTTCTAGGGTTAAGGCTTGAAGAACTCGGGGAAGAACTTGAGAGATCCTTCCTCTCCACGAATTCTCCTCCTCTTGGCCTCTCCTCCTGGTCCATGAAAATCTTGGCACGAGCAAGGGCCGGCCATGAGGGTTTAAGAGAAGTATTTAAGCTTCCCCCTATTCCCTTTCTTAGTTTAAGCCTAACTCCTATTAAATTCTGAATTTCCTATTTTCCTCTCCCCTTTTTAAGCAAGAGATCTCCTATTTGGGTTGGAGAGAGGGAATTTTGTGGCCAATCAATTGGGGTAGGTTTAGGAATTCCAATCCTCATTCAAACTAGCTATTTAATGCATTAAATATCTCTTTTCTATTTTAGTAATATTTTAGTTACGAATTTGGGTATTTCTCTATTATTCCCCTTCTTAAAATTTCTATTTTAGCCCACTCATTTCTAATGGGTCAATATAGCAAAGCCCATTACTCCTTTTCTTTAATGGGTTTTATTTAGTTCTCTCTTATTTGATTTCCTAGTTGATTTAATACATCTTCCTTTTATTTGATTTTCTAATTAAATAATATAAATATTTATTTTTTTAATAAATTAGGGTTGCTACAACTGTTTTCTAAGAATATGGAATTTGAGGAAATTTGGATAGAAATGCATGAAATCTGTCCTAATTATAAAAATTAGTTGTACTGATCCGAAAAATCTGAAAATTTAACCATGTGGCATGTAAAACAGATGAAGCCTATGATAAAAGTTTCATACTGTTTTGATAATATTAAGTACTGTTATTAGGTTAAGAATGATAATTGACATAATGAGCATGTTTAGATTTAGTCATGTATAATTCTGTATGAAACAACATGATTAGGTTGTTTTATGAGTTAATGATCACTATAAATAGTAGCATCATGTTCTGTGAAATAAAGCATGTGGAAGTAAGTTAAAGTGCATGTGTAGAAAAGGGTTAAAGTGTGAATTAAGCGTGAGAAAAATGTGAGGAGATGAGATAATGTGTTTGAAATAAAATTGGGCCTAATTGACAATGCTACCATAGAGGTCTGAGAGCTGTACCATAGAAAAGTCCATATGGAAGGCTCAACGTTGTGAAATATATCTTAAGGGCATTAGGAGGAAATCCTAGAGGTGGACAAGTTCCACTGGATAGGGTGGAGAGGGCTTCTCCCGGTTCTGCGCAGTTACCTAGATTTGTCACCGCATTGCCTAGGTGGCGAATATGTGATATATGAGATATGTTATGTGCTATATTTTCCTCTAGTTGGTAGTTAGGACTATGTGTGATGGCAACTTAAGTAATAAAATGTGAATAAAGTGATGTGACATGTGAATATGGCACGTGATAAGTGCCCATGATGCACGTGGTAAGTGCAATTGATGTGACATGTGATAAATGAAAGTGCAAGAGTAAACAATGTGAAAAATATGTGAAATGATGTGTAAGGGAGAGTAAATGTTAATGAGAGTATGACTGCATGTGAAATCCAATGTAATAATACATTTATTCATATCATCCATGTGTTAATGTCTTAATTGTAATATAACGTTTAACATCATGTTATATAGTTTAATAACATTCATGTAATAGTGTATGTGAATATGTATATGTAAACATGCGAATTTTGCAATGTGAGAGATAAGCATGTGGAATTGTTAAATGAATAAGATAGCATGTGAACAAAGGTGAGTCCATGTACTTGGGTTTAATTCATGTCAAAACAGTGAGTTAAATGTGTGATAAATGATTGAATTGCATGAGAATTTGGATAGATACCATGCTAGGAGTGTTCATTGTCTTGTACATAACCTTATGTTTTAAATTGGTAGATTTGTGCAATGACATGATGAATATTTGAGTCATGTATCATAGGATATATCCTGTGTAGAGAACTTGCGTAGGTGTATGTTTAATTTCCATGATTTAATATGAGCATGTGTTAGTTAGGAACGTGTTTCGGTGAATTATATGTAGTTGACCATATAAAGCATGTGCCATGTAAATTGTTATGGTTAGAATGATAGCATGTGTTTCCTTATTGTTGGTAGCTTAGTGTGTAAGTGATGTGTGTAAGGTTGATATTTTAGATTGCTTGTTGGGTCTTTGAGACTCATTCTTGCTTCAGCGTATAGGTGTGACAGGTGGTTCCGTACTTTAAGAGAGGTAGTGAAGGTCGACACCGGAATCGAGGAGTAATAATTGTGGAGACCTTTTCGTAGTTATTTTATTTCATAGTATGAATAATGTCATCATATGGGCAATGTATTAGACAATGTGGTTTCTTTTAAAATTGTAATAATGTGGACTCTGTCACTTTCTTTTACTATATAGACTGTGGAATGTGTGATGATGATGGATTAAGGTTGAGTAGTTCTTTCTTTTATTTCCGCTGTACTCAATTATTCATGTACATATCAACCTATCGTCTAGTGTGGGTTATTATCCCACTGTAATGACGCCCTTTGTACCGATGAGGATTGGTATAATCGTACCGGTATAAAGAGGGTTGTTACATGGATTGGCTCGAGGAGCACCATGCCTTGGTTGATTGCAGGGGGAAGAAGATTACTTTCTGTATTTTTGGAGAGGATGAGTTCTCACATCTATTGCCAAGGAATCTAGTGGGAAGGTTTGTGATCTCCGCCATGAAGGCTATGAACATGGTGAACAAGGGTTGTGACGCTTTTCTTACCAGTGTGTTCTTAGTTCCTAAGGCTGATTAGTCACCTACCCTTGAGGAGATCGAGGTTGTGTAGGAGTTTCCAGACGTGTTCCCTGATGATTTGTCTAGATTACCACTAGCAAGGGAGAGAGAGTTCACTATAGAGTTTCTTGCAGGCACCTCACCTATCTCTAAGGCTCCCTAACGGATGGCACCTGCGGAGTTAGCTGAGCTGAGGAAGCAATTACAGGAGTTGCTTGATAAGGGGTTCATTTGCCCTAGTATGTCACTATGGGGCGCACTTGTGCTGTTCGTGAAGAAGAAAGATGGTTCCCTCAGGCTGTGCATTGACTACAAGAAGCTCATTCAGGTGACAGTGAAGAACAAGTACCCCTTGCCCCGCATAGATGATTTGTTTGATCAGCTGCAGAATGCATCCGTGTTTTCAAAGATAGATCTGCGATCCGGCTACCATCAAATAAGGATCAAGGGAGAGGATGTGTCCAAGACTGCATTCAGGACCCGCTATGGTCATTATGAGTTCCTTGTGCTTCTATTTGGTCTGACTAACGCCCTTGCAACATTCATAGATCTCATGAACATGGTCTTTAGGCCATATTTGGATAGTTTTGTTGTGGTGTCATAGACAATGTGTTAGTCTATTCCCCTGATGAGGCTACACACCGTGAGCATGTGAGGATTGTTCTAGAGGTTCTCCGAGAGCACAAGCTGTATGCCAAGTTCAGCAAGTTCGACTTCTAGATGCGCAAGGTTCACTTCCTTGGGCATGTCATCTCACGCGCTGGAGTTGTTGTTGATCCAGAAAGGTTCGGGCAGTATTAGAGTGGGAGACTCTGAGGACCCCATCTGAGATTAGAAGTTTTCTTGGGTTAGCAAGCTATTACAGGCGATTTATTGAAGACTTTGCCCCAATCGCAGCACCTTTGACTAAGCTGACCAGAAAAGGGGTTAAGTATGTGTGGTCTGAGGATCGTGAGAGCAGTTTCCAAATGTTGAAGACAAGGCTGACATCTGCACCTGTGTTGATCTTGCCTAGTGGTGCCGAGGGTTTTGCAATCTATTCTGATGCTTCCCAGATAGGCCTTGGATGTGTGTTTATGTAGCATGGTAAGGTAGTTGCATGTGCTTCTCGCCAATTAAAGGAGCATGGTCGTAACTATCCGACCCATGATTTGGAATTTGCGGCTGTGGTTCATGCACTGAAGATCTGGAGACACTATTTTTATTTGAGGTACCTTTTTCTCAGAAGGAGTTAAACTTGCGACAAAGAAGATGGAGAGAGTTCCTTAAAGACTACGACTTGAGCTTCAGTATCATCCAGGGAAGGCGAATGTCGTGGTAGATGTGCTCAGCAGGAAGAGGTCCTTACTTCGGCCAAGACTAGAAGATGCTAGAGGATGCGGCATGTGCTATGACCGAGGTAGACCCACAATTGTGTCAGGCTTTTGTGGCACAGTTGTCTATCCGATCCACTGTGTTGGACGAGGTGATCGAGCAGTAGAGAGCTGACCCCAGGCTTCAAGAGATGGTGGGCAAGGCAGGCATTGCTCGGGATGAAGACGATGTCATCAGATTTCAGCATCACGTATGTGTACCTGATGTTGTGGATGTTCGTGAGCGAGTACTTGCAGAAGCTCACAGGTCGCGGTTCGCCATTCATCTAGGCAACTCCAAGATGTACCAAAACATGAAGAGATCCTTCTGGTGGTCAAGCATGAAGAAGGATGTGGTAGAGTTTGTATCTAGGTGTTTGGTGTGTCAGCAGGTTAAGGCCGATCGTCAGAGACCATCAGTCCTTATGCAGAAGATAGGGATACCTATGTGGAAGTGGGAGGCAATCCCCATGGATTTTGTGACATGTTTGCCCAGGTCAGCTAAAGGCAATGACTGGATTTAGGTGGTTGTAGATCGTTTGTCCAAGACTGCTCACTTCTTGACCATGAGGAAGAAACAGTCAGTGAAGAGCTTGGCAAGGCTGTATGTTGGCAGTATTGTGAGACTGCATGGTGGTGTGCCGAAGTCTATTATCTCTAAAAGAGACCCGCGGCTTACATCGAGGATGTGGCAGGGTCTTCAGGAGGCTTTGGGTTTTCAGTTGAAGCATAGTTCGGCATTTCACTCTCAGACAAATGGCCAGTCCGAGAGGAAGATTTAGATGCTTGAGGACATGTTTAGGGCATGCGTGCTTGACTGGCAGGGCGACTGGAAATGTCACCTACCTCTTGTGGAGTTCGCCTACAACAACAGTTTTCATGCGAGTATAGGCAAGGCTCCATTTGAGGCTTTGTACGATCGGCCCTGTAGATGTCCTTTGTGCTGGGAGGAGATAGGCGATAGGTAGTTGGTCGGTCCGGAGTTGGTGCAAGAAACTTTGAATAAGATTAAGCTCATCAGGGAGAGATTGGTTGCAGCGTAGGATAAGCCGAAGAGCTACGCCGACAATAGAGGAAGGATTTAGAGTTCGAGGTTAACGAGCATGTTTTCCTCAAGGTTTCACCTACACGAGGCGTGGTCAGGTTTGGCAGGCATAGCAAGTTGAGTCCGAGATTCATTGACCTGTTTGAGATTCTCAGGCGGATGGGTGGTGTGCCGTACAAGTTAACTTTACCCCCAGTGCTAGCAAGTGTGCACCTGATCCTCCACGTGTCTATGCTCAGGAGATATGTGTGGGATCCGTCCATGTTATTAGTCACGAGCCAGTGGAGATTTAGCCAGACTTATCTTATGTAGAGCGACCAGTAGCTATAGTAGATCAGAAGGTTCAGCACCTCAGAACAAAGCTATTGCATCCGTGAAGGTGTTGTGGAGAAACTTCTCTCGGGAGGAGGCTACATGGGAGCTTGAGGAGGCCATGAATAAGCAATATCCCCTTCTGTTTGGTTAGTATTTTTGTTCTAACTTCAAGGATGAAATTTTATTTTGGGAGAGAGGCTGTAAGGCCCTCAATTTTTGTGCATATTATATATGTTTTGATGCTTTGGACGTTTTCCCAAAACATTGATTAACGTCAACATCTATTGACGTTAAGAGCTTGTTGATGGCAACTCTTGTGTCTTTTACCCTGTGGCCAGAGGATGTAGACGTCAACATCGATTGACGCCTATTTCTGGTTGACGGCAGCTATGTGGCCGTTTACTTCTCCAGTTGCATTTGGGATTTCAGATCTGAATCTGCCCCATTTTCTCGGAGTCCGTTTAGGAAACCTATCCTCAACGGTCAGGACTCTTAAGACCTAGGATTCCCCTGACTCTATTACCTATTTAACCTAGACATCTGAGTTAGGGAAGAGCTTTGGTTTAGAAGAGAGGCTTTCCAGGTTTCGAGAAGAAAAAGAGAGGGTTTGAGAGGTTTCATCCGGCGATTTGAAGGCTACTCTGGCAATCTTCTGCGTTTGGAAGACTCTGCTGGAGGTGGAGGAGCTCTCCTAACTCTGGGAAATCATCTGCTCAGGAATGGAAGTTGAATCAAGGCAAAGATCATCACCTCCTTGGCTTGGCTGAGGAGGGTTTCATCACCAAAATCCGATCTTCAGAGGTTTTTAGTGAGGCAAGTAACTTAGGGGTTTCGTCCGTAGACCTATCCCTAGAGTTTAGGTATTTTTTGGATTTTTAGATAGTTTCCTGGACCGCCAAATTCTGTGTTCTTCTGGTTCGGTCTACACTTTCTGTAGACAGGAGGTTGACGGCAACCTTATTGCCGCCAAGTTCTTGAGTTAACGACAATTGATTGTGCCATTAACCCACCCTGACGGCAAGCCCCTTGCCGTCAAGTTCATCTGGGTTTTATAAAACTATGAATTTAGTTTGTGTGATGTGATTTTCGAGGATTTCTGGATGTTTGCATATGTTATGAAATTTTGGTTGGTCAGGTATGTTATTAAGTCAAACCACGATTCCTGTTAATTTTTTGATATAATTATGAATTATGGAATTTCTGTTATGGAAAATATGCATGTCTTCACAGAGTTAAATTTAGAATTAGTAGATACGATGCATGATATTGTTGCATAAAATTTACATAAAACTAGGGTTACTGTATACATGTTTTAAGACTACTAGATTCGACTGTTCACTATTTAGCATGTCAAATTGAATTATCTTATTAAATTGCATGAGATCCCTATTAAATTTTAAAAATAGAATACTACCATGAAAATTCTGAAAAATTAACTATATGATATGGTCCATGCGTGGAGCCTATGGTTAAAATTTGGGACTGTTCTGATATCTGTATGTACTATTTGCAATTGTAAAGGCATTAAAGATCATATTAAGCATGATTATTCAAGAAATATTGATTTCAGTGATTAGTAGCATGTTTAGGTACTATGAAGCTTGTCTTAATACTGTTAGACAACCATGATAGGTTCTGCAAACTGAATATATGTGTTTGCATGGTAAGCATGTGAATGGACCAATAAGTGCATGTAAAATGATGTTAATCATGTGAGTAATTGAGATAATGTGATTAAGTGAATGTGTGCCGAAATTGACACTACTACCATAGAAGGCTATGGAGTCGTACTGTACAAAAGTTCCTATGGGAAGCTCAATGTGTATGTGATATCCTGTGGGCATCAGGATGAAATCCTGGAGGTGGACAATACCACGGGTAGGGTGGAGAGGGCTTCTCCTTTCTGCACAGTTACCAAGATTCATCACTATAAGCTATGTGATGGGCATGTGTTATGTGATATGGGTGTCCTTCTTTATGGTGGTTCGACTATGCTCACGGAAAGAAAGATATGTGTAAAAATGTGAAATGTTGTGCATGTGCAAAGTGTTCATGTGAAAGAGAGGTGCTCATGTGTTACAATTTGAATTAATGTGAAATCATGTGATTCATGTTTATATTTATGTTAAACAGCAATACAAGTGGTGTGATTTGTGATATAAAACATGTTGACAAAGTGATAGATATCATGTTTAGGTATTTAGTAACCATTGTTTAATTCCATGATCAAGTTAATTGGAACATTGTTTGTGAATGATGGTATTTTGATATCATGATTTAAACTAAGCCATGGAGATAGCATGTTATCGGTTATTCAATTGTACATTGTAGTTATGGTGGGTTTTCCATATATCATGTTTTTGATGATCACATTAACATCCTTGAACATTGATTTAATGCAAAATTGATGTGCTAACTAACATGAAAAACACCATGAAAGTGATTGAGTTAAACATTGCTAAATCATACAATGTATATCACTAACAATGTATTTGCATGTAGGTGCACAAGCATGAAACATGGAGCATTGAAGAGGCATTGAAGAAATGAGCAAAAAGCACAATATCTGTCAAAGAGGTGTATCTGTCGACAGATGCAATGTACCTGTCGACAGATTCATACAGTCATTCCAAGACAGAACTCAGGTTTGCATCTCTGAGTGCATCTGTCGACAGATGCAATGTACCTGTCGACAGATACACACAGTCAACCCAGGACAGAGCTCAGTTTTCTATTCCTGAGTGCATCTGTCGACAGATGCAAACTGCCTGTCGACAGATACACTCAGAAACTCAATTTCCTGAAACCCAGTTCTCAGCCTGAGTGCGCCTGTCGACAGATGCAAGTGCACCTGTCGACAGACGACGGAAACATGAGATTTTGAGTTTCCAAATCCGGCCCCCACTTGGGTGTTTCCTTCCTCCACGACCCCCACCTTTACCTAACACTATATAAGCATCCTTTTGGAGCCAAATTCGCAGAGAGCAGCCTCCCATCCAAGAGCCTCCAAGGGATCAAGAGGAAAAGCCCCAAATTGCTGCTCTGCTTCAACTTTCCGCCCAGATCGTCGTGGAATCACCATCTATGCGGAGCTGAAGCCGGATCGTCGTCAATTCAACCTTCTACATCGATCAATCTACATCCAATCGAAGTTTGAAGAGCGTTTGGACGATCCACGAGAAGAATTCCAACCGGATTTGTTCCCTAATTCCTAATTCTTCTCCATCTCATAATTTCCATTCCATCGTGTGTGTGTGGTTGTGTTTCGAGCATCCCTTGTGCTTGATTCACGTATTTGTGGTTGTTCTGATCGTGTTTCATCAGACAACGTGTGTGTGGTTGAGTTGTTGTGTTGAACTCGCTCATAAGCAGTCGTTTCTGCGTGTGTGTGTGGACGGTGGATGTAGGATACACGAGTTGTGTACTCCGAACCACCTTAAATCATCGTGTTCTGTGGTTTGTTCGCGTTTTGCGATAGATGATTGGTAGGCACGGTGTTCATACGCACGTTTGATTCCCTGTTCTCATTTAGATCAACTCAAGCGGTCTCATACTTAATCGAATTCTAATCAAATTTCATTAAGATCGCTGTAGCATCGAAAAGAAGCCATCAATAGTTTTAATTGCCGTAATCTATTCAACCCCCCCCCCCCTTCTAGATTACCGTATTGTGTATTTCCGCATAACCCTTCAATTGGTATCAGAGCGGGTTTCTCCGATTTACTGTTTTTCGTCATTTGATCTAGCGATCAGGAGATTTTCGATCTTATGGATTCTAGCAAAGGGTATATGGCCGAGGGACATTCAGTAACCAGGCCACCCTATTTTGATGGCACTGACTATCCTTATTGGAAAAACCGTATGCAGGTATTTTTGAGAGCTCAAAATTACGAGCTGTGGAAGATAGTCAGCAAGGGACCATATGTGTTGCCCGAGGACGAAGACACCTGGACGAAAGACCAAATAGCTAAAGGAACTCTCAACTGGAGCGCACTAAACATGATGCAATGTGCGGTGCATCCAAAGGAATTTTCAAGAGTCTCCACATGCTCAACAGCAAAGGAGATGTGGGACAAACTTGAACTCATTTACGAAGGTACGTCCGAGGTAAGGGAAACTAAAGTTAGCATGTTAGTGTCTGAATATGAAATGTTCAAGATGAAAACTGATGAACCATATCAGACATGTTTGCAAGATTCATTCATGATAGTTAACGGGCTTAAAGGTCTTAAGAAGGAATACTCTGAAAGTGACTTAGTAAGAAAGATCCTTCGATCTCTTACTTCATCTTGGAATACTAAGGCCACTGTCATTGAGGATTCCAAAGACCTTTCCAAAATGAAATTGGATGAACTAATTGGCTCCTTAATGACATATGAAATCAACATCAAAAGAAAAGAATTAGAAGAAAATCCTAGGAAGTCAATTGCTCTAAAAGCATCCAACAAAACATCAACAAGCTCCAAGAAATCCATTCAACAAGATAGTGATGAGCAAGAAACATCTAGTGAGAGTGATGATGGTGAAATGGCAATGCTCACTAGACAATTCAAGAAATTTCTGAAGTTCAAAAGGAGAGACACAGGTAACTCTAAACCCTTTCAAAAGAAAATTTTTCACAGAAATATGAGTCCAACAAAAAATCTGACATTGTTTGTTATGAATGCAAGAAACAAGGGCACATGAGAGGAGAATGCCCGGAACTCAAGAAGAAGCTGAAGAAGGAAAACTCACCTCCAAAAAGGCCAAAGCAATGTTGGCCACCTGGAGTGATGAAGATGAAGATGCACAAGAAACATCCGATGATGAAGAAGTGAAATGCTTGATGGCTAGGAGTGATGACTCCAGCGAGGTAAATTTCTCATTTGATGATTTCACTGCAAGTGAATGGGAGGAAGCATACACTACCTTATTTGAAAAATTTTGTGAATATAGATCTGAAAATAGAGCATTAAAAAGAAATGCAACTCCCTTGTGCATGATAAGAACAATGATGAACGAATTGCATTCCTGACAAAAGAATTGGAAAATGATGAAAGTTGATGAAAAGACTCATAATGAAGAAATGGATTGCTTGAAAATGAAATTGCAAGAAACACAAAAAGAAAAACTGTTTAAGCCATTCCATTGAATTCCTTCAAGAAGAACAATTGAAACCAAGAAAAAGTTGGAACAAACTGAAAAGGAATTGAAAGAAAAATCTGAGGACTTAATGAAATTTGTAAAAGGGAAGCAAAATCTAGATGCGGTTTTGGGCGCCAAAATACATGTAACCAAGCATGGATTAGGATATCAACCTGTCAAACAAAAGAAAATAGGAGAGTCATTGATCACTTCATTTGTTGATCCTAGCCCAAGCACAAGCAAGCATGTTCCCACAAAGCATAACTCAAGACAGTCTCAGACCAAGGCAATGCAACTTAAACAAAATGTTCCCAAAACAAAAGAAAAAGCCACCTGTCGACAGATGCAATGGTGCCTGTCGACAGACAAGAACAGTTTCAACTAATAAACAGTCTAACAAGCAACAAAAAATTGAAAAGAAAATTCCTTCATGCAATGTATGCAAAAAGATTGGTCATGATGAAAAACAATGCTGGAATAATCCAAAGAAACAAAAATTCAAACAAGTTTGGATTCCTAAACATCTACTTTGTTGCATGAATGAAATTTTGGGACCCAAAGTAATTTGGGTACCAAAACCTCTTGTCTGATCCACATTTGCAGGAATGCCTAGCAGCCCAACATCAAAACAAATGGTACTTGGATAGCGGCTGTTCGAGGCACATGACGGGCGACAAAGGTAAATTCTGTTTCCTAGTGGAGAAAGACGGAGGACAAGTCATTTTTGGAGGTAACAACAAAGGCCAAATCATTGGCACAGGTAATGTTGGTAAGTGTACCTCCAATTCAATTGAAAATGTACTGTTGGTTGATGGCCTTAATCACAACTTGCTTAGCATAAGTCAATTGTGTGATAGAGGTCACAACGTCATGTTTGAATCTAATTCATGTCAAATTGTTGATAAAGAAACAGGAAGTGTAAAATTTTCTGGAAAAAGAGTGAATAACATTTACTTAGTTGACTTAGATGATCCAGAAAATGACAACTTGTGTCTTGTTGCAAATAGACAGGATGAATTGACCTGTGGCATCGTAGGCTTGGCCATGCGAGCTACAACGTGTTGCACAAGATCATGAAGCTCAAATGGTAAGTGGACTTCCTGACATTTCTTTTAACAACAATGAAAGTTTTTGTGATGCATGTGCACAGGGAAAACAGACCCGGAAGTCTTTCAAATCTAAAGCACCGGTAAGCACATCTAAACCATATGAACTGTTGCACATGGACCTTTTTGGACCAACTAGAACTCTAAGTCTCAATGGCAAACGTTTTGGTTTTGTCATTGTAGATGATTTTTCTAGGTTCACATGGGTCAAATTCTTGGCACACAAAAGTGAAACACTTACAATCTTCCAAGAATTCTTTAACAAGATTGAGCATGGCAATGTGAATAAAATATGCTCAATCCGCACCGATCACGGGGGAGAATTTGATAACAATGCATTTTCTGATTTTTGCAGGCACCAAGGGATTGAACATCTGTTCTCTTCCCCAAGGACCTCAGAACAAAATGGAGTAGTGGAGAGGAAAAACAGAACATTGGTGGAAATGGCTCGCACTCTTCTAGTTGAAGGCCAACTCTCCAAAAGCTTTTGGGCAGAAGCGTGAACACTTCGTGCTACATTCTAAACAGAGCCATGGTAAGACCTGTGATAAAGAAAACCCCCTACCAGTTGTTGAAAGGTAAGAAACCCAACCTTGGGTACTTCCGAGTTTTTGGCTCAAAGGTATTTATTCATAACAATGATAAATCTGATTTAGATAAATTTGAAGCCAAAAGTGATCAAGGTGTTTTTCTAGGCTACTCAGAACACTCTAGGGCATATAGGGTGTTTAACAATAAAACACGCACTGTGGAAGAAACTCCACATGTTGTTTTTGATGAGACTTATGCCAAATCTAACAGCTTGAATGTTAACAGGACTGGAAAAGAGGATGAAGGGACATCGCTCAAGGATCTACAAGTCAAAGCAAAAGACAAATCTGAAGAAGATTCCAAGACCAAAGGTGGATATCTTCACAGGGACTACGATGAAGATGATGAAATTGCATTCAGAAAACAAGATGAAACACTTGAAGAGAATCCACCAGAAAGTGAACCTCCTGAAGAACTACACTCACAAGATCAAATTCCTCAAGGACAAGATACTCCCGGCCCTTCAACAATCACAAATGTGAGGTATTCCAAAGATCACCCACTTGATGATGTGATAGGTAGTTTAAATGATTCTGTTCAAACAAGGTCTCAAGTAAGAAAAATAATTGAACATGATCTTTTTGCTTTTGTTTCTCAAGTGGAACCCAAAAATGTTGAAGAAGCCTTAAAAGATAACTCATGGATTGATGCTATGCATGAGGAACTTGGTCAATTTCAAAGAAATAATGTATGGAGTTTAGTTCCTAGAACCCCTGAAATTTCTATCATAGGAACTAGATGGGTGTTTAGGAATAAACTTAATGAAGAAGGAAAAGTGGTCAGAAATAAAGCAAGACTCGTAGCAAAAGGATATAGTCAAGAGTTTGGTGTAGACTTTGAAGAGTCCTTTGCTCCTGTAGCCAGGTTAGAAGCAGTCAGAATTTTATTGGCATATGCATGCTCCCATAAGTTCAAACTTTATCAAATGGATGTTAAAACTGCTTTCTTAAATGGCTATATCAAAGAAGAAGTCTATGTCTCTCAACCACCAGGTTTTGAAAATTCTGAAATGCCTAACCATGTGTATAATTGCACAAAGCTCTTTATGGTTTGAAACAGGCACCTCGAGCTTGGTATGATAGACTAAGCAATTTTCTGGTAAGCAAGAACTACTCAAGAGGTAAAGTAGACCAAACACTCTTCACTAAGAAAGTTCGCAATCACATAATTGTTGTTCAAGTTTATGTGGACGATATCATATTTGGTTCTACTAACCCTTCACTGTGTGAAGAATTTTCTAAACACATGCACAGTGAATTTGAGATGAGTCTAATGGGGGAGCTTCAATTCTTTCTTGGTTTGCAGGTGAAACAACAAAAAGACGGATTCTTCATAAATCAAGAAAAATATGTCAAAGAGCTTCTCAAACGATTTCAATTCGAGCAAGCTAAACCGGCCTCCACCCCAATGAGCACAAGCATCAAATTGGAAAATGATGAGAAAGGTAAACCGGTAGATGCAAAGCACTTCCGAGGTATGATTGGCTCACTCCTTTATCTTACTGCAAGTAGACCGGATATTCAATATAGTGTTTGCCTTTGTGCTAGATACCAATCTAGTCCAAAGGAAAGCCATTTAATTGCAGTCAAGAGAATTTTCCGATATCTCTCTGGCACATGCAATTTGGGTTTTTGGTACCCAGCAGGCAGTAGTTTTGATTTGATCTCATATTCTGATGCTGATTATGCTGGATGTAAACTTGATAGAAAAAGCACTAGTGGATATTGCCAATTCCTTGGCGGTTGCATGGTTTCGTGGGCATCCAAGAAACAACACACTCGTTTGCACTCTCCACTGCAGAGGCAGAATATGTCGCTGCAGGAAGTTGTGCAGCTCAAGTGTTGTGGATCAAAAGTCAGTTAGCTGACTATAATGTTCAAATTGGATGCACACCTATCCTATGTGACAACACAAGTGCTATCAACCTTTCAAAAAACCCTGTCCAACACTCACGGACTAAACACATTGAAATCCGTCATCATTTCTTGAGAGATGAAGTTGCCAATAAAACCTTGGAACTTATTTTCATTCCCACAGAAAAACAATTGGCTGATATTTTCACCAACCCTTGTCTGAAGATAGATTCACATCCTTAAGAAGAGAATTGGGTTTGTGTAAAATGCAATGAAACTAACTATCCATATTGGAGTACATGCTCTTTATGTGTGAATGACTATGTGGTATATCAAATGGTGAACTGTGGAAGAACAAGTTCGGCTTGTTTGGAAACTATCATCATGCGTGAGAAATATTCTCCGCCAAGTATCAATAGTCCCATTCATATAAAGGCCCTGTACTTCACATAGGATTTTTAGTTTCCTTACATTTTATCATGTTAACTCCATGAAACAATGCTTTTTCTGTGACCATGTGCTTGTGTATGACTTTCCTTTCATGAACATGTTTGTCTTGTATCAAATGCTTGTGTGAATCCTTGCTTGGATGTTGTGTCAACACGTGCACACACTATGGGGGAGTGAGTTAAGGATAGATGAGTATTTTCTTGAGGAAACTCTTCCTACATCTTCTTGTTGAATTCTCACTTCCTTGAACTCAATGTGCAATCAATCTAAAACCAGAAAAATCCAATCTGTTCATATCTGTCGACAGACTCATTCCATCTGTCGACAGGTACACTCAGTCTTGTTCTGACAGAAACTTCAATTCATCAGTCTGTGTGCATCTGTCGACAGACAGATTCCTTCTGTCGACAGATACACATTCTTCCTTATTTTTCAATTCCTTCTTCATACTTTTCAGAAAGTGTTCCTTACTTGATTTAAAGGTAAACCTTGGTTTGTTTGTGTGCAATATAACTTTCATATCCACTTCATGTCAAAGTCGTGAACCAAGTCTAAATGTTGTTTGATGCAACACTTGATTGAGGTCTTTTTAGATCATTTTGAACACAATGAGCAAACCAAATGATTTTTAAACATCTCCTTTGAATAACTCCCTTGTCGTTAAACATGAATCTAAAATGATTTGAAAAATCAGAAAGCTCTTGAATTTAATGTTCTACATTACAACTTGCCTAAAGAAATCTCATGTACTTGACAAAAAGCAAAAATAAAAAAAAAGGAGAAAAGCTACCTATTTCTTCGGTTCAATCAACAATTTTATCTTTCATTTGTGGGATGGAGGTAGAGCAATGATGAAAATCACTAAGTAACCGGGGACATGGGCATCACCAATGTCGGTCTTCGCGTCAAAAGGTTGTTTCATTATCTCTATACAATGGCTTGACGGACACTCACATTGAGTAACTGGGGGTATTGGCATCACAAATGTCTACCTTCACATGAAAAAGTGAAAGTGCTCCTCATTGCCACTCTTTTCCATCTTCGTGTTTAAAGATTCTAAAATCATACCAGAAATAGAGTGAAGCCTCCGAAAACTTTTTATGTCAAGTCCAATGTGCTTCTTCGGTAAGACGTTCTTGTGGCCATCTAATTCAATTGTCATCTGACTATCATCTCTATTAAGATGCATGTTTTTCTTCAACGGCCTTAATCAAAAGAGTTATTTAATTTTCACTGGCTATTGTGAAATGTGTTCTTCATGATCTAATTAAAGAACTTATCGGTTTTAATTCAAAATCATTTTAGATTTGTGTCATGTCTTCATCATAATGGATATGAATTTTTATCTTGCACATACACCCATTTTGCCTTAAAACAACAAATGAACACTTGTCCCTTTGAAAAACATTGTCAAAATCATTTTTAACCAAAAAGGAGTTATCTGTCGACAGATAGACTGGCATCTGTCGACAGACGACGGCCCAGATCCGTTTTTGCAGAAAACCCTCGCGCCGGTTCACCTCCTTTTTGTGGGGCCTCCTTTTAAAACCTTCCAAATCCATTCTAAGGCCGCCCACGACCCATTCTCACCCCTCCTCTCTCGTTCCTCCTCCTCCTCTCCAAACCCCCTCTCTTTCCCCCTTCAGGGCTCCGTCTCCGACGATCCTGCTGCTCCTCGTCTGGGATCCCTCCACTCTCCCTTCACTCCCATTCTCATCCTTCTTCCTGCGATGGCACCCAAATCGAAGCTTCTCGCTCGCCGTCGTCGCGCTCTCGACGGACGCGGAGAAAGCTCCAGGGCTCCTTCCGAACGTCGCAGCAAGCATCGTGAGGATCGGTTGCCGGAACTCATCGTTCCTCAAGGTCTCCATCTAATCCGACCCATCGGCACCTTCAAGAAGATTGTCCAATCCCGGTATGTGGACTTCGAGTCCTTAGCACCGATGTTCCCCTCACTCCTACCCTATTTTGACACACAAGGGTGGACATCCTTCTTGTACTCCCACTTGCAGTACTCTCCAACTGCCGTCTCCGAGTTCTACAATAACCTAGGGCTTTCCGATCAGGGAGATCTCTACTCTTCGGTGAAAGGCACTCGTTTTCGCCTCACCGCCAATCTTCTCTCCACAGCCCTCGAAATTCCAAACTCAGGAGTTGAACTCTTCAACTACACTCCCTCTGCTTCTGAGTACTATGAGCTTCTCACGTTGGAACCTTATGACTCTACCAAGGAGATTGCTCGTCTCAACGCCAACTCCTTTCCTCCTCTAATCCGGATGATCCATCACATCTTCACTACCTTGATCGTCCCGAAGGAAGTCGAGAGTTAGTCACCGAGGTCCATAAATCCTTGTTCATATTTTTCCTCAAGTGTCAAGAAATCAATCTGCCTGAACTCATGATAAGCCTCATCCGTCGGTGTTTCTCTAACACCAAAAGATCAATGCCATATGCTTGCCCCATCACTTCTCTTCTTATTTTCCTTGGCATTCCTATCCCTCCAAGTGAGCTCATCTCATTAAAGTCCCGAAGTGCTTTTGATCTCACTGCTGCCAACCGCATGGGCTACAAGATTGTGACGGTGTAGTCACAAGGACTCTCAAGGGAAAGGAACCACAAGGAGCTGAAGACTCAACAGATGAAGAAGACAATGAAGCCGATGAAGCAAATGAAGGCAGTGATGAAGAACCTCAGGATGAGCAAATGCCTGACCAAGCTCAAGAATTTGATGATGTACCTGTGCCTCAAGAACAATCCATTCGTGATTACTTGGCACAAATCCATCAAGAAATGATCTCAGGATTTGCTCAGATGACTTCAAGATTTGATCAAGTGGATGCTCGCCTCAACACTCTGGATGACCGCTTGACCACCTCTACTCCGAGAGAGATGGATCCCGTCACCCTCCTTCTGCTGGACATGACAATGAATAGAGGGTCTCAGGGTCATTAGAGGTCACTAAGAGTCTTAGCTGGGAATTAGCTTGTCTGTCTGTCTGTCTATTCATCTTTTTTGTTTGTTCATGTTTTCTTTCTTTTCATGATTTCTTTGAAGTCATGTAATGATTATCAAATGTACTGTGAAATTTCAATGATCAATCAATGAAAACTCAGTTCATGTTTATTTGTCTCCATATGTGCATGACTTGACCTTTTGTATGTTGTCAAAAAGGGGGAGAACATCAATATATGCATCAATTGAATGTTTTTGTCATCATCAAAAAGGGGGAGATTGTTGGGTTTTCCATATATCATGTTTTTGATGATCACATTAACATCCTTGAACATTGATTTAATGCAAAATTGATGTGCTAACTAACATGAAAAACACCATGAAAGTGATTGAGTTAAACATTGCTAAATCATACAATGTATATCACTAACAATGTATTTGCATGTAGGTGCACAAGCATGAAACATGGAGCATTGAAGAGGCATTGAAGAAATGAGCAAAAAGCACAAATATCTGTCAAAGAGGTGTATCTGTCGACAGATGCAATGTACCTGTCGACAGATTCATACAGTCATTCCAAGACAGAACTCAGGTTTGCATCTCTGAGTGCATCTGTCGACAGATGCAATGTACCTGTCGACAGATACACACAGTCAACCCAGGACAGAGCTCAGGTTTTCTATTCCTGAGTGCATCTGTCGACAGATGCAAACTGCCTGTCGACAGATACACTCAGAAACTCAATTTCCTGAAACCCAGTTCTCAGCCTGAGTGCGCCTGTCGACAGATGCAAGTGCACCTGTCGACAGACGACGGAAACATAGATTTTGAGTTTCCAAATCCGGCCCCCACTTGGGTGTTTCCTTCCTCCACGACCCCCACCTTTACCTAACACTATATAAGCATCCTTTGGGAGCCAAATTCGCAGAGAGCAGCCTCCCATCCAAGAGCCTCCAAGGGATCAAGAGGAAAAGCCCCAAATTGCTGCTCTGCTTCAACTTCCGCCCAGATCGTCGTGGAATCACCATCTATGCGGAGCTGAAGCCGGATCGTCGTCAATTCAACCTTCTACATCGATCAATCTACATCCAATCGAAGTTTGAAGAGCGTTTGGACGATCCACGAGAAGAATTCCAACCGGATTTGTTCCCTAATTCCTAATTCTTCTCCATCTCATAATTTCCATTCCATCGTGTGTGTGTGTGGTTGTGTTTCGAGCATCCCTTGTGTCTTGATTGTTTCATCAGACAACGTGTGTGTGGTTGAGTTGTTGTGTTGAACTCGCTCATAAGCAGTCGTTTCTGCGTGTGTGTGTGGACGGTGGATGTAGGATACACGAGTTGTGTACTCCGAACCACCTTAAATCATCGTGTTCTGTGGTTTGTTCGCGTTTTGCGATAGATGATTGGTAGGCACGGTGTTCATACGCACGTTTGATTCCCTGTTCTCATTTAGATCAACTCAAGCGGTCTCATACTTAATCGAATTCTAATCAAATTATTAAGATCGCTGTAGCATCGAAAAGAAGCCATCAATAGTTTTAAATTGCCGTAATCTATTCAACCCCCCCCCCTTCTAGATTACCGTATTGTGTATTTCCGCATAACCCTTCAGTTCTGACATGACCATGTAGTAAGATTGCTTTTGTTGTAAAAGAAAGCATGAACTGATATTGTAAGGATGTGCCAATGGGTTTACTTGCTGAGTCTTTGTTAAGACTCATACTAGCTTTAAAGCATACATTTTAGACAGGTTCCCTATATGAGGAGACATTGTGAGAAGCGCTCCGAGCGAGAAAGTAGCGAGCCTTGTGGAGAATTATTGCATAGCTTGTACTTTCTTTTACTATATTGGACCAAAATGTTTGGACTTGTCAATTATGGACTTTGTTTATTTGCATTGCTACTTATAGACGTGGAATGTTGGAATGATGTAACTGGAATAAGAGTCATTTCAATTATTCTGTATTTTCTTTTGTTGTTAATGTACATCTCTACCTACTGTGTTGTGTTGGGTAATGTCCCACTATGATGACGCACTTTATATAGATGTGGATTGGTACAATCGTACCGGTATAAAGAGGGTCCACTACAAAAATTGCGGCAATAGAGACCGAATTATTCAGTCGCTTTTCGGACTCAGATTTGAGATCGAATAGTGACTAAAAGATATCGGTCACTAACTTTTAGATTTAGTGACCGCAAAAATTGCAGTCAGTATTCGGTCTCAGATCTGAGACCGAATAGTGACTAAAAATGTTCAGTCACTAACACTATCACTTGGCGGGCTTGGGAGTGAAATTTTGTGACAAAATATTCGGTCACAAGTTCAGTCTCAGATCTGAGACCGAATTGTGACTGACAGTCGTTTGGTCACAAAATTTATGCAGGATTAGCGACCGCATAGCAACCAAAATAGTTTGGTCCCTATTCGGTCTCTACACCCCTTTTACCTCCACTGCCGTTGGCGCCTCTTCCCCCATTCTCTTTTCTCCTCTCTCACTGTGTCTCTTCTCTCCCACTCCATCGACACCTCCGACAGATCACCCCGCCGAGATGCCACGTTGTCGTCACTCTACTGCCACCACCGTCGTCTGCGTCGCCGTCATCATTTGCATCTTCATCGTCTCTCCCTTACCTCTAGAGCTCCACGTCGACATCGGTGCCGCTAAGCTCTCTCTCTCTCTCTCTGTCTCTGTGTCCGGTGTGTTTGTTGTGTGCGTGTGTGTGTGGGTTGTGTTGGGCTACAGGGAGGGCCGTGGTGGGAGGGGGGGTAGACAGCGGGGGGGGGGGGGGTCTCTGATCTCTCTATCTCTCTGTGTGCATGTGTGTGTATCGTTGCTCTGTGTGTGTGTGTGTGGGGGTTGTGTTAGGCTATAGGGAGGGCCGCAGTGGGAGGAGCGGGTAGACGGTCAGGGGTGGGGGTCTCTCTCTCTCTCTCTATCTCTCTCTCTATCCATGTGTGTGTGTGTGGGGGGGGGGGGGGGGGGGTTGTTGGGCTGCAGGGAGGGCCGCGGTGGGAGGGGGGGTAGACAGCCGAGGGTGGGGGTCTCTCTCTCTTTCTCTCTTTCTCATTGTCCAGGCGGGGGGTGTCCTTGTGAATAAATTGATTTTTTTTTCTACATATGGCACATTATTGATATGGCACATTGTTGATATGCTTTTTCCTCCACACATGTTGATGGCCAGTCCATGGCACACTACCTGACTGACTCCATTACTGCGGGCAGTCAGCACTGTGGCAGTTAAATTTCAAACTGTAACCTACCAGATGGTTGTCCTTATCATTTTCATTTTTTTTACAGTGATACCCAGATGGTTGTTGCTTCATCTTAAACCTTATTTTTGTATATAAACATTTGGTATGGATCTTTGAAGTGATAAAAACTGCCCATCTAATTATAAACTAGTTGGGTTATTTGTCTGGTTTAGTGTAGGGGGAGAGGATCATTTAGAACATTGAGAACAAGATGGTGATCGACTGGCCAATTAAGCTTTTGAATTTGAACTTGAGAAGCTGAAAAACAAAGATGGTTGGTGCCTAGCTAGCTAGTCTCTTTGCTCAGCGGCTTCCCCACCCAAAAAAAGAGAAGAATTAAAAAGAATTGTAGATTCTCAGCCTACAGAGCAATCATTTACTTGTCTCCCTACTCTTTTGGGAGCTAATTAGAGGAGGATTCGAAAATTTAGTTGCATAGAATACACCTAAAACGTGTTGTGTGTTGGCTACACAATGATGAAGGGGATCATATTATCAGGAATCTGCTTTAATTTAGAATAGATTGAGAATAAATTGATTTTTTTTTTAATGAAGATATTTTCACTTTATTAACAATCTATCCTGATATTAAACTTGATCTTAGTCATCCCAAGTGTGGGAAACTTACTAGAGATTTTATGGAAGAAAAAAAAAAGGGTTTCTTGTCTATATATAGACTATTCTTACATGAAAATTTACAAATGTGTCATTATGGTTGTTAAGATATTGTTAACAATGCCCTGGTAAATTGAAAATATTGTAGATATGTCATTGGGTTAACTTCCTCTAGGAAGAAAAAAGAGATATGAATAATACTTCTATTAATCTGGCATGAAAAATATTTGTTACATTGGTAAATTGTATTTTTTTTGTTTAAGTGGACACAATATGTTCTTATTATATTGATTAATGAGAAAATTAAAAATATATTAAATCTATGGACTTTTGTTGAATAGAAATTATAGAATACAATTCCTATTTCTTCATTAATATACCAAAGTATGGTCAATATATATTACAAGCCAGATTAGAAGTTTAGATACATATTTCTCAATCTAATAGGTAAAGTAGCCAGGTCAAGGAAAAAAAAAGAGAAATGGATTACAAATTAGAAATATAGATCAAAAGCTATAATCAATATACATCATTAAAGCTTCTAAAAATATAAAAAACAACAACAAATATGTGCTCCCCAACCCAGTAGGAAAGTTCCAAGATATGAGAAGGAAGTATCTGAAAAGAAGATATATAACAAAAATAAATTTTTGCAATCAAGAAAACAAAATTGTCAAAAAATAGAAAAAAAATTGTCAACAAACAACATAGATAACATACCATACGCCTGAACACAGAAATTAATGAAAGACAAATTCAGTAAACTTCCACCAGTTCGATGTGGATGAAAAAAAGAAGAAGTGGGGGCCATAATTTCAAAAACACGTATTTTAATAGATTTATATTAGTCTTAAGAAGATTCTGGAATTAACAATTTCTAAGGCGTCATATGCCATGAGAATATAAGAAGAAATCAGTAGAAGAAACGAAAGAAACAGAAACTAAGTGATTTTTTGGACCTGAATTCAATTTACTAGATAGGGTCTTGGAAATAAAGTTAACCAAGCATGGAATTGATCATATATTTGGTTCTAAGATGTGAGAATAGGCAATCGACCAATTTTGTGCTTGACTAAATAAATGATTTATCTGACCAATTTAATAAATAGTATAATTTTCTGTAATTTTTACAAGAAAGCGTAACTTTTTAATTGGCTCTTATATATATGAGAGGGTTAGAGTATGATTAGATAGAAAATTTTAAGTTTTTTTTTTTCACTTTAATAGAGAAGTTCTTATTTGATTCAGATAGTTACACCCATAGATGTAACAAACTATATAAACAAAATTTTATCCCCTATAAAGCGGGTTTTTGTTAGAGGATACAACCCCCAATATGAGTGAATTAATGGCATGTAGGAAGAGGACACAACCCCCACTCTACTAGTTCAAGGTCATTGTGAATTTTTAATATGTAGGAACAAATCATCTCCCCTCCCCAACTCCCTTGGAGCCATGGGATAGGCGTTAGTTTAATGTGCAGGAAGTCACAATCCTCTCCCCTCCCCAACTCCCTTGGAACCATTGAGGTATACATCCCATTTAGGGAAAAAAAAATTAGTACAAACTTTTCCTTCTAGACATTAGTTTAGTTTACGTTTAATTGTTTACTTTCAATTGAATGATTAGTATTGCACTTCTTATTTTAATGTAATTGTTTAGTATTGCACTTGTTTATATGTAATGCGAGATGGATTCATGGTAAGGGTGACAGGATTGACATACTGAAGGATATTTGGATGGGTGACCAACCGCTGTCTGGTATGCTTCTGGGCTGTTTGAGGGTGAGGGTATCTTTCTATAGGAGGTGGTTCGTGATGCCTCCCATCCTATAAGCGAGGTGTTACCTGGGGCGGTTATTCATGGCTTGCAGCTGACTGTTGAGGAGGACAAGTGTGTTTGGGCTGCTGATTCCAGTGGCTTGTTTTCTACCAGCTCTACTTATAACTTGGTCAGAGATGTTGGGGTTCGCCGTCCTGCTATTATGAAGATCTGGCAGCACTCCTTTAATCCTAGAGCATCATTGCTTTGTTGGAATATTTTGAATAGAGCGGTTCATGTTGAGAGTAGAATTTCGAACTGTGGAATCCCTATGGTTTCTAGATGTTACTGTTGTACCTCCCCTTAGGTGGAGGACCTTAATCACGTGTTTATTAACAATGATATTGCTGTGAAGCTATGGCTTGGTTCATGCCTCTAATCAGTAACAAATCCATCTTCACAGTCACATTACTGGCAGGATATGGAGTTTTATTCAGCATTCTAATATTCGTTCTCCTTTCGGATTCATATCCTTTTACTGCTTGCTGCTCATGCTATGGGAGCTTTGAAGGGTAGATGTGCAGCGAGGTATGATGCTAAAAAGATTCGGGCAGGTGATCATAAGAAGCATTAACTTAGCATCTATTTTTCTATTAACAAGACCTCCTTCAGTTCTGCTCCTACGCCGGTTGATCAGCAGATTCTCCAGAATTATGACTTTGATCCCCACTTTTCTTCTAAGGAGCTGAAATTGGTCCGCTGGATACCTCCTATTGATAATTTGTATTTAAATGTGGATGGGGCCTCTAAAGGTAATCTAGGGAATTGTGGAGGAGGTGGTTGTATCCGGGATACTAATGGCATTGTTCAGGTTGCCTTTTCTTATTTCTACGGGGTAGGTAACAGCCTGATTGCTGAAACCCGTGCTCTATGTGATGGCCTCCATCTGGCGAGGTTTTTAGGATTTCACCTTTCAGCTATCTATTCAGACTCTCTATCTCTTGTTAACTCGTTCCGACAGAGCAAGTGTATCTCTTGGCACACTTAAATGTGGTGGCAAGTTGTGAGTGACTTGCTGCATGACGATTTTAGCCTCCTTTCTCATGTCTTTCGAGAAACAAATCAAGTGGCGGATCAGCTTGCCAATCATGCATTGTTTCCATGCAAAATGATGTCTTCTGGGGTGCTCATATTCTTCCACATTCTTGTAATAGGCTGATGGTAATGGACAAATCAGGTCTTATGAATGTTAGATGGTCTGACAGGGGTATGCCCATTTGCAGTTGTACTCTTCTCTTCATATATATGCTTTTGGCCCAGGAGTTCTCGCTGGTGGAGTGGGTCCATTCTCTCCTTCTGAGGGAGGGTGCACTCTCCTAGTTTTGAGTCTTGAGGACTATTTAAAAAAAAAAATCATTTCATATTTATGTGGTATTTAAATTTGATCTATGCATGCATAGCAATTTACACTACACACACCTCATGAGAGTGTGTTAAGCCTGTGTCAATGAACCTTCATGTTCAAGACTTTGGGATTGATGTGCACGAGTTCTATTTTCAATGATGAGAACGTGTATATCTAACTCAAAGTCTTGAATTGTCCCGTTTTGGATAGTCTGTGAATGTTTGATCGCAGTTAGGTGGTCATTTACTATGTGTTTATATTATTTGTTGAAAATTTCGAGTGCGTCTACTCACTCCTCTCTGATATACCTTATTGATTTAGAATATTTTCTTAACCACTTATTAGTATGTGTTTAAGAAAATATCTTAATCAATAAATATTTTTGGTATATTGGAGAGGGGTGGGGAGATACTGCCGGAATTTTTAGCAAATTATACAAACACATAGTAAATGGCCATCTGAGTGAGATCAAATATTCACAGATGGATAAAAAGTGATAATCTAAATAATATATCCTTCCTATTCATTTCGGTTGCATCGAACGATGTGTGAAAATGGTCAGATTTAGTTTTTTTCTGAGTTTGAATTTTAAAGTTATTTGTTTGTTAATATTGGTGGGCGCAGGAAAAAAAATGGCTTCAGACGGTTCATGGATGTATCGTAGAATAGTTGATCATGTGGTGTCTGTGGAGTTTAGGGTCGGAGTTGAGACTTTCATTCAGTTTGCATTTGGGAATCCAAATGCAGTAGTAGACAGCGAAGGTTGCATCCAATGTCCTTGTATGATTTGTAAAAATTTGAAATGGAATTTACCATGGGAGGTTCAACGCCATTTATATAGAAAAGGGTTTGTTAAAGGTTATATGAATTGGACATGTCATGATGAGGAGCTCTGGTCGTACGAGCCTAGTAATGTGGAAGGCACAAGTACGTACGTGGATATCGTTATGGATGTTGTTGGTCCCACATTCAATGTACATGAGGATCCTATATACACTGAAGACGTGCCTAACAAGGGAGCTGAAAGATTCTATATGTTACTTAAGGATGCTGATGAGCCATTGTGGGATGGTTGTCAAAAACACACTCGGTTCTAGGGCTGTTCAGAATTCGGTTCAAATTGAAAAACCGAACTGAACTGACAGGTTCGGTTCGGTTCGGGCTCCTACACAGTTCAGTTCAGTTCAGTTTCACTTTCTGAAATCGAATAAACCGAATATATATATGTAATATTTATAATAATTACTCAAACAAATTGTATGGCAAGCAAATTGATGTGAAACTTATCAAAGCGTTGTGAAGCCTTAGCGAATCGTTATAGAAGGCAAATCGATGTGAGAGCAAATCGTTGCACTCACTTATCGAATCGTTATGAGAACCAAATCGATATGAGAGCAAATCGTTGTTCTCACTTATGAAATCGTTGCACGATAAAATCAATGTTTCACTTAACAAATCATTACGCGATAAAATTGTTGTGTAACTTATGAAATCGTTGTTAGTGAAATCGATGTGGCACTTTGAATATTCATTGATGTATATTAAATGAACATCGATTTAGCATTTTAGTGCGCCTTATTGCATCAATGTGAGACTTAGCATTTTGCTATAAGATTGATGCGACACAGATGATACAAGATATTTAATAATATTTAATTAACCATAAATTTTGTTATCACAAATATATATTTGATATTATCATAAGTTTTGTTATCACCAAAATACAAGGACAAACATAGAGTGGTTCAACAATCTCCCCCTTTTTGGTGATGACAAAAATTTTGAGAATTTTCTGATAAAGATACTTAAGACATAGAAAATGCAAAAAATTCAAAGAACATACAAGTTCTCCCCCTTTTTGTCACTAACCAGAAAAGAAGGATCTTACCATACATTCTCTCCCCTTTGAGAAAATTTCTTACCATTGAGGGGTTCAACAATAATAGATATTTAATGAATAACTCCCCCTTAGTGAAGGCTCCCCTGAGCATGAGACTCCCCCTTAATGTGAGGCAAGCCAGATCTTATTGCTCTTGACCTTTGACATGTTGTTTGTCAAGTCTTCAGAATTATTGCCTGCATTTATCTTAAAAAACATGCAAACAATGTTAGTAGCATTGTAATTTACTGAATATAACAAACAGAAATATAAGTTTAAAAACAGAAAACTAAAACTAAGGTTGATTTTGAGCATCCTCTAACCATACTCATTTGAATGCCTTTTTCTTTTGTTCATCAAGAGTAGATAGACATTTTCTTCTTTAATGTTGAAGCTACCTGAGGAGTTGTTCACTAAAGGCATAGGTGTTACTTGGAATTTATGAGTCTTATCCTCAACTTCTTCTTCATCTGAAGCTTCTTTAATGCTTCTTTCTTCAGAGATATCCTTTTTAAAAAAGATATGAGGCTCCCTCTCAATCTGAGGTTCCTCTTTTACATCTTCTTCCTCATGTGGAAGGATAACTTCCTGAGGTGCTTCCTGTTGCTCCCCTTGAATGGCGACAGTTGGAGATGATGGAGTTATAGCTTCCTGTCTTGTTTCTTTAAACACTTGAGCATCAGTAGGTATTTCATCCGTACTGGGTATTCCTTCATATGTGAGCTTCAATTTGTCCCACATATCTTTAGCAGATTGACATGTGGAAACTCTACTAATTCCTTTTTAGATAGGGCACAACATATATAATTCTTTGCTTTAACATTCAAAGATAATTTACTTTTATCTGCAGCTGAAATAGAAGTGGTACCCGTAGTAGGAGTAACAACATAATCACCACCTCAATTACCTGCCATAGATCAAAGTCTGTGCCACGAATGAAGCATTCCATTCTCATCTTCCAGTATTGGTAGTCCTCTCCATCAAAGAATGGAGGTCTGGTGACTGATTGACCTTCAGCATATCCTTGAGCTGCCATGGATCTTTGCTTTAAGATCGTTGGATCTTCTTTGAATGTTCAGAGACCCTCTCTGATACCACTTGTTGGCCTTTCTGGTACGGCAGCAAGTTGACCTAGAGGGGGGGTGAATAGGTTTTCTGCAATCTGAAATAGAAACTTAAAACACAGAAAATTAACACTTGAAAGTTTGGTTAGTTTGGTGTGATGAAGAGTAGCAGTGCGGAAGCAAATAAACAATCACACAAATGAGACAAGTAATTTATCCTGGTTCGGCCCTTCCCACATGGAAGTCCTACGTCTAGTCCCCAAGCAACCTCTTGGGATTTCACTAACCAAGGGTACAGTCCCCCTCAAGGACCTTACAACACCCAGCACCCCAGCTGGTCTTCTTCTCTTTCTCGGGCAAGAAGGTAGCCCACTTCTTTTACAAGCTCAGAAGCAAACCTCCTAGTACAAACCCCAGTGCGGTTCTGCTAGACACAAACCCCTAGCTGGGTTCTAAGCTGTATACAGTCCTACAGCTGGACAACTGTTCACACAGGAAGAGACACACTGTATACAGTCCTACAGCTGGACAAAAGTCTTTCTTTTGAAAAGAAAGAACACGGATGAGAGTTCTACAAGAATTGACTTTGACCCAGAAACTCTCAACCAAAAGACTCTCTCCCCAAAATTACAATCAGCTCAGAGAGGAAAGAAGAGAGAAAAGAAAGCTTGAAGATGCTTGAATGCTTCAGACACTTTTGCTTGCTTCTTCTTGGCTCAGGCTCTTTCTCTCTTTTCCTTGAGTGTATGTGGCGTTGAGGTTCCTTACTGGATGTACACTCCTTCAAGGATTTTCAGGAAAGTTCTTATTCTTTTCTTCAGCCATGCTTCATCTTTTATATGAGAGGCTTTTGAATAGATCCGTTGAAGAGATCCGTTGGAGCTCTTCTAGTCGTTGCTGATCTTCTCTCCATTTGTCCTAATCAGACTTAGTGGTCTTCGAGGTCTGTAGGCATAGAAGAGACTGTTAGCATAAAAGAGTGTTTATGATCAATGGTGCATGCCACTGTGTTTCTGCTAACATGCTGAAAATAGAGTTCATATCTTTTTCTGACACGACTCTGAGATATGTATGCAGCTTTATTCTGTCAGAAGATATTTGACTTGTCGTTTGGCGCCAAACATATTTGAAAACATCTGAATATAAAGGGAATTGATGTTTACATGAAGTCGATGTTTGGACAAAATTGATGTTTACATGAAAGCAAATCGATGTTATAAGTATAGGCAAATCGATGGCCAAATCGATGTTCAATCATAAGCAAATCGATGTTTGACTTACCAAATCGATGTGAGAAACAAATCGTTGTTTCTTACTTATGAAATCGTTATGATGATCAAATCGTTATGGCAAGCAAATCAATGTGAAACTTATCAAATCGTTCTGAAGCCTTAGCGAATCGTTATAGAAGGAAAATCGATGTGAGAGCAAATCGTTGCACTCAGTTATCGAATCATTATGAGAACCAAATCGATATGAGAGCAAATCGTTGTCTCACTTATGAAATCATTGCACGATAAAATCGATGTTTCACTTAACAAATCGTTACACGATCAAATCGTTGTGTAACTTATGAAATCATTGTTAGTGAAATCGATGTGGCACTTGAATAGAAATCGATGTATATTAAATGAACATCGATTTAGCATTTTAGGGCGCTTATTGCATCAATGTGAGACTTAGCATTTTCTATAAGATTGATGCGGCACATATGATACAAGATTTTTAATAATATTTAATTAACCATAAATTTTGTTATCACAAGATATATTTGATATTATCATAAGTTTTGTTATCACCAAAATACAAGGACAAACATAGAGTGGTTCAACACCCCAGTCTAGGCAACACGCTCTCAACAAGTCCTCGAGGGTTTGAATGGTCCTCTCTAATTGCCCGTCTGTCTGTGGGTGGTAGGCTAAACTCAACCTTAGCTCACTGCCAAGTGCCCGCTGAAAGCTGCGCCAAAAATGAGAAGTGAACCTCGGATCTCTATCTGAGACAATAGAGACCGGGGTTCCGTGCAAAGGTACTACTCTTTCCACAAACAACCGAACCAGCCTGTCTACTGACCACGCTACTCTAACTGAAGGATGCGAGTGGTCTTCGTCAGCCTGTCGACGATGACCCAAACACTGTCGTGCCCCTGAGAAGTGCGAGGTAAGCTAGAAACAAAGTCCATGGTGACGTGCTCCCACTTCCACACAGGAATGGGAAGCGACCGCAACTCACCACTAGGACGCTGGTGCTCTGCCTTCACCTACGGATAGGTAAGGCAGCGTGAAACAAACTCAGCGATATCTCTCTTCATCCCAGGCCACCAAAAGAGTACCCTCAAGTCATGGTACATCTTGGTGGAGCCACGATGAATAGAGTATTGTGACCGATGCGCCTCAGACAGTACCTCCTCCCTGACGTCCTCTGGAACGTAGAGTCTCTCTCTAAAGCGAACCTCGCGTCCTCGCCCAGCACCACCTCAGGCAATAGCAACACGTCTTCGAAGTCTGTGTCTGCACTCTGTGCCTCAAGCACCTGCTGGTATATGAATGGATGAACTGTCATGCTGACGAACACTGCTCTCTCCCGGAGGCTAGACGGCGTGAAACACACTGAGTGGCATCCTCCAGAAACCTCCAGTGTCTAACCAACAAAGAACTCAAGTAGGCTCTCCTACTCAAAGTGTATACTACGACATTAGCCTTTCCCAGGTGATAGGAAAGGGTAAGGTCGTAGTCCTTCAAGTACTCGAGCCACCTGCACTACCTGAGGTTGAGATCTCTCTGCGTGAAGACGTACTGTAGGCTACGGTGATCTGCGAAAACCTCAAAGACCTCACCGTACAAGTAGTGTCTCAACAACCTCAAGGCGAACACGACCGCTGCAAGCTCCAGGTCGTGTGTCAGGTAGTGCTGCTCATGCTTCTTCAGCTGACGAGAAGGAAAAGCAACTACTCGACTGTGCTCCATCAACACAGCACCCAAACCAGTACCTGGCGCGTCTGTGTAGACAACAAAGACGTCGCCGCCGAAAGGTACCACAAGGATCGGAGCTGAAGTCAGCCAGCTTTTCAGCTCCTGAAAACTGTGCTCGCACTCTGCTGTCCACACAAACTGAGTCTCCCGCTGGTCAATCGGGTTAAAGGCTCTGTAACTCTAGCGAAGTTCTGCATAAACCTCTTGTAGTAGCCTACCAGCCCCAGAAAACTGCGAACCTCTGCAACTATAGTGGGTGGCCCCAAGAAACCACGGCCTCAACCTTGGCGGGATCAACCGCCACACCTGCACCAGAAACAACATGACCCAGGAAGTGCACCTCCTTTAGCCAAAATTCACACTTGCTGAATTGGCGTAAAGTTGGTGACTCCTTAAAGCCTGCAACACCAGCCTTAGTGGACCTCGTGCTCCTCTATCGTCACTGAGTACACCAAGATGTCGTCGATGAACACAACCACGAACTGGTCCAGGTACTCTCAGAAAACACTGTGCATCAGCTCCATGAACGCTACAGGTGCATTCGTGAGCCCAAAAGGCATCACGACAAACTTGAAGTGACCGTAGCGGGTGCGAAAAGCTGATCTGGCGATGTCTGACTCGCAGATCCGCAACTGGTAGTAACCCGACCTCAAGTCGATCTTCGAGAACACTGAAGCTGACTGCAACAGGTCGAACAAGTCATCGATCCTGGGAAAAGGATACTTGTTCTTTACGGTCACTGATTTAGCTACCGATAATCAATGCACATTCTGAGGCTGCCATCTTCTTCCTCACAAACAGAACAGGCACTCCCTACGGTGAACGGCTAGGACGAATGAAGCCCAACGCAAGCAACTCCTCTAGTTGGCGCTTCAACTCCCGCAGCTCCGCCGGTGCCATCCGGTACGGTGCCTTGGATGCAGGCATCGTCCCGGAAGCAACTCAATGGAGAAGTCTACCTCCCGCTCAGGCGGCAAGCTAGGTAGATCCTCCAGAAGACGTCGGCAAACTCACAAACCATAGGCACATGTGAAACAGAAATCTCACCAGAATCTGAGACACACACAGAGGCCAAGAAAGCAACACAACCATCTCGGATGAGCCGCCGAGCTCTACAGAAAGAGACAAAGGGTCGGAGGACAGACCGGGGTACTCGGAAGCAAAGCACAGGTGCTCCAAGTATCTCGAACCTCACGGTCTTCCGCTGACAATCTACCAGTGCAGAGTGCACCTCCAACCAGTCCATGCCAAGAATGGCATCAAAGTCGTGGAGCTGTAAGGCAAATAGTCTGGCTGGTAGCTGGTGGCCCTGTAACTCGACGGTGACACCCTCCAAGTAACTAAGGGTACGCACAAAGTCACCCGTCGACAGCTCAACTGCAAGGTCACAAGCTCGCTCCGGAGCAAACTCAGACAAGGAAGCAAAGATCTCCTTAGAGAAGCAAAATAGTGTGTGGCACCCAGATCAATCAAAATTCTTGCAACTCTACCAAGGATGGGAACCGTACAGATGACCAGATTAGAGGCCTCTGCCCCCTCTCTGGTGATGTTCATCACCCGATCGCAACCACGTCCTCGCTAAGGCTGCTGCTGCTGGCGCTAAGCTGGCTGGGGTGGATAGTACTAAACCTGAGGTGCCTGCTGCTGCCTCAATTGACACTCCCGCCTGTAGTGACCCGGCTGCCCACAATGGTAACAACCTGAGTCCTGCTAGCTCTGGTCTGCTCCCTGCTGCTCTGGCTGCTGCTCCAACTGACGTCACTGCTGCCTGTACTGACGCCTGCCTCCATGAGCAAACAACCTCCTCAACTTCAAAGTCAGGCTAGCACCGCCTGTCCACGAAGAAGAAGAAGAGGAAACACTCCCTCGAATTCCTGAAGGGCGCTGGTACGGAGAAGACCTCCCTGAGCCCCCGCTCTGCTGCGGCTGAAACTGACACTCCCTCTCCAGGGTCGTAGCTCTCGTCACTGCCACTGCCAAGGTGTCATAGAGGTGACCAGCCAGGCCCACATCAAGTCTGAACATAGCCCGCTAATGAACCGCTCAGTACGAGCCTGCTCACTAGCTGCCACGTGGGGAACGTGTCTAAGTAGCTGCAGAAACCTCTGGTGGTACTGTCCCACGGTCAAGTTTCCCTGCACACAACTCGTGGAATAGGTCCCTCCTCTCACGAAAAACGTAGTCTAGGAGGAACTCGCTGTGAAAAGCCACCAGGAACTCTCCCAAGTGATCTGGTCTAGCCTCCTGCCCTAAAAACTGGTCTGCCTCACTGCTCTCCACCACTCATGGGATGACCCCTTCAGCTGATACATGAAACGCGCGCATTGTTGATTGTGCAATTCCGTTGTCTAGAGTTCCTTGCACATATCAACCAGCTCACCTCCTCTAAACTGTCTCACAGAATTAAAATCACAAAAAGGAACTAGCACAATGGTGAGAATAGGTCATATCCACGGAGAGGCAGAATAGAGCTCGAATTAACTACCTTGACTTGAAATCTCTATCGATGATGTATTAAAAGTGAATGTGTAAAGAATACCGATCAAATCCCTCACACTTGACAGATCAAATTTAATGAAAGAACCAGCTTAATTGAAATGGAAAGATACTTGGTATCAATGTACCCTCACAGCTCGAGGGAATTGCACAGAACCATTAATCTCAGAAATTGCGCAGAAGAAAGGAACTGTCAACTAATCACACCTTAGATGAACGGAAATTCAGATGAACTGAACTGAATGCCTCTGGATTGAATTCTGGAACCAAAAAGAAATGGAAAATCCTTCACAGATCACCATAGAAATGGCAAACAATATCCACACAACCAAATGGCAAAATTAAATTTCATTGGATCCTCCTCTCAACAAAACCAGAAGCAAACCAACTAAACCCCCTTTCGGACTTGGAATGTTGAACAAACCAGATGAACAGAAAGCGAAATAAACCAACACAAATTGGAATCGCCCCCTGCTTGCAATTGAATGGTAGAAGACAACACCGATCCATGCAACAATAGAACAGAGGAAGAGAATGGAACCCAGCAACCATCCTCTGCTGTTCTACACCAAGAAGAATAGGAAACGAAGAACAGAAACCAAAAACTAAATCCAGAAAACCCCAACTCAAGAACACCTCAACGCCCAAGGAGTCTCCCCCTGGTATCACCATCCACACTGCTATGCAGAAATACTCAAAAAATTATAGAATAAAATGACAGGAATTAAACTAAATTCTGACAAGAGAGACCCCAATTGCTCTCCCACACTGCTCTGCTCAACAAAAAGGAAACAGGAAAGAAGAAAACTACAGGAATCAAGCTGGAAGAAAACTAAAATTTCTAAACTCTCCAACTCATCAAACCCTCACTGCTGAAAGGAAGAACACTGGAATGAAATTGTAACAACAAATTCTCAAAATGCTAATTGGTGAAGCCTCTGAGCTGTGGAGTCCAATTCACAGCAGCCTCAAGATCTCACCCGTCCCCCCCTTAATTGAATCCAGAACAATTGTTGAATAAGAAAGCACAGAACAAAATTGGAAGATAAAAATTTAAAAGTCCCCAAAGCTCCCTGGCCAACCCGAAGAGCTCTGGAAGAACAGATGGAACAGTATTATGAAATATAAATCTCAAACAAACTAAAACAACACTCTCTTAGCTCTCATCTCTTGAAGAACATAAAGGAACAGGAAATTACAGAAAGAAACTAAGAATTAAAAAGCTAGAAATCCCAACAATTCGAATCCCTAATGGCCAATCCCCTCATCTACTGGTTCTGCTAAAACAAAAGATATAGAGAAGAAAAACTAAAATCCTAAGAAATTCCTACCAACTAGCCAACCTCTGGAACACTCCCTCTCTGGCTCTGCTAAAACAAGAAGATACAAGGAAATGAAAACTAAAAATTCTTCAGAATTCCTACTTGCCAACCCGAAGAAGAGGACCTCGGGTCCTTTTATCGATGCCCGGGCGTCTCCCGGATCACCAACGCAGCAGCACCAGGATTGCCACCTCTGCACGCCCGGCCGCCACCTCAACACAGCTGCTCACGCCTCTTCTGCCTCCGGAGCCATCAGCTCCGCACCCAGACGCCGTTCACGCCATCCTCTGATTCGTATGGCTGCTGCGCACGAACCGCCTTCACATCTGACCCAGTTCCGCACCGGATCGGCCGCCTCAGCAGCTTCACACTGCCGCCATCGCACCCAGCTGCTTCCAGAGCTCCATCCAGCAGGATCGCCAGGTCAGCGCTCCACACATCAGCCGCGTGCACAGCACCATCAGCCGCCCTCACACCATCAGACACCTCTGCTCCGCACAGCCCAGGTCCACCACAGCGGCCTCCGTCTGCACGACCGGCCGCCGGCCAGCTCAACCCCGTTCCCAGCCTGCCTTGCTGGCCACACCCCAGCCCATCGCACCTGCGCCAGCTGCCAGCGCACCGCCATCGCCCTCCTGCCCAGCAGATCCGGATCTCTGCACACCGCGCTCAGCTCCAAATCGCCATGCCCTCCCTTGCACAGCACCGCCAAGCACCAGCCGCCTCCACCCAGCACCCTTCTAGCTGCTTCCAGCAGATCTGGTGGCGAAGATAGGGTAAAAAGGTTAAGTGGGGGTATGTGGCACATTCTAGTGAGATGAGAGGCAAGGGCACAATGGATCTTAAAGGGGTGGGGTATGTGTCATTAGGTGGTGGGTGGAGTATTTAAAAAAAAATATTTAATGGGATGGGGGGGAGTTTTAAAATTTTATTTATTATTTATCCCTATTTATTTATCACTAAAGATATTTAAGAGACTATTATTGTAACAATATTTATTTACAAATGACTTTTATTTTCAAAGTGAATAAAAGAAATGACTTATTAAATGAAAATCTAACAACTAATATGTTCAAAAAAATTATTTACAGATGAAATGAAATTAACATCAAAATGCACATTATTTATAGACAATGACTGTCTAAATTTAACTAAATGTATGAAATTTAACATAAAATTTGTAATTATCAATACACTGCTAACCTGACCTGATCCTGCTCTGCATAGTCGATGGTCTCCAAGGTGCGCTCGAGCTCATGGACCCAACTCTCTGCCCTGTCTGGATCACGGACGCCAAAAAACGTCGGAGGCCGTAGACGAAGAAACCTCTCCAGAAGTTCCGTGCGGTCCTCGGGTGCTACTGCTGCAACTGGAGTCTGCTTCCATACCACTGGGGGTACCTCAGGTTGATTCAGTGCTGCCTGCGGGGTCGGTGGTGGCTTCTCCTCTGCTGTCATCTCTGCGAACTGCTGACCTCCTGCCGGCATCTACTGGTATGACTGGTACTGAGGGTATTGGGGGTATTACTGGCACTACGGGTCTGCTAAGGACCCTGGAACATCGCTCTCCACCACTGCTCCATGACAGCCGACGGGGGTGGGGCGGGGCGGAAACACTGCTAATGCTGTTGCGGCTGCTGCTGCTGCTGTGGCTCTCCCTGCCGCAACGGAACACCTTGCGGCATGGGTCCCCATGCTACTCAAAACTGCTGGGGCTGAGCGTTGATTGGCACGTGCTCGGATGCAATCGACCGTCCGACTCGAACTCCTGACGCTCCACCAGCTCACGAACCTACCAACGAGTGCTTGGAGGCATGTTCTGCAAAACAGACACAATAAGAAGTTAATAGATAACTCCAGCGGCTTAGCAGTTACTTGTACTTCCTAAGGGACTTTACGTTATTACTTATTTCCACTACAAGTCTTGATAGATCCCCTGCTCTGATACCATTGTAACGACCCCAGCACCCAGACCCTCAGCTCCCACCAAGAATCTGAACATCGGGACCGCCGCCCACGGATCCGGAGACCCGAAAGGGCTAACGGATCGGTCTAACAAGATATGTAATAGAGACAAATAACAAAAAATGTACAAAAGTGCACCACAAGTGAACAAAATATCCAATACTAGATAACAGTCTAGTACAGTCCCAAAGTAAATAAAGTACAAGTGCTGAAACAAAACGGGAAAGAACACGTCCCTTAGGGGCAAACCCTGAGGGTGAAGTACAACTGCTGGGGGAAAACACTACCACTAGAGACCCGACTACTGCAGGCCCGCCTCCTCAGTCCGCTGCAGAGGGAGCTGCTGTGAAGTCTCACCTACAAAACAGGGAGTGA